>CAUYRH010148547.1:0-11699 GCA_963574655.1 Perodicticus potto | reverse complement strand
AGAATACAAATGTCTTCATACAATAACTAAGAAAATGCCATGAAGGCTATGTTAATCAGTTTGATGAAAATAGTTCAGATTGTACATGAAACCAGCACATTGTACCCCTTGATTGCACTAATGTACACAGCTATGATTTAATAATAAAAACAATAAAAAATAAATAAAAAAATAAAAGTTTCAACTTGAATTTTGGAAGGATCAAACATTCAAACTATAGGCAGTGCCTGGGTTACCAACAAGATAGGTTCTGTAGGTTTGCTCTTAAGTTGAATTTGTATGTAAGTTGGAACAAGTACATTTACCTATTACCTGTAATAGCCTCTGTTTGTAAGTGTGAATCGTATATCAGTCAGAACTCAGGGGACTGTCTGTATAGCACTCCCTATCCTTTTTCATAAGCTAGAAATCCAGGAATTATCTTAAATGCTTTCCTCGCCCCCTCCTCATATCCAATCCGTCATGAAATGCTGTAAATCCATCTCCTCCAATCTCTCTCAAGCCTGTCACTTCTTATTGTCTCTACCACGGTACCACCAAACCACCTTCACCTTTTTATAATCAACTAACTTCCTAACTTGGTCTATCTGTCTCTACCACCTCTTCCCCAGTTTGTTTGTCCAAGTAATTTTCTATAAGGCAACACCAGTTACATCAACCCTGAGCTTAAGTTACTTCCATAGCTTCCCACTCATTTGGGGATGAGAACTAAAATCTTTACCTTGACCTCCAATGGCCCCTTTCTGTGCAAGCCACCCTGGCATTCTTTCAGTCCCTGGAACAACCTCCCACCTGCCACAGGGGATTTATTGGAAGGCTCTGGGTCTGAAGTGAAGCACTAGGGTAAAAGTCAGGGCAGCTCCGGGGATTCAAGCAGTAGGAACAAAATAAAGTCTCATTAGGGCACCTACAATGGTAACTCTAGCTCCAACTGCCCCTCACCCCTTTCACCATTCTGCTTGAGATCTGAAGCCCCAAAGGGCACTTCACTGGGACTGTGGGATGTGGATCACATGCCCATAGCTTGGCCAGGGCACCTTGAATAAAAATACCCATAAAGCTTTAAATAGGCTGGGCACAGTGGTCATGCCTGTGATCCTAGCACCTTGGGAGGCTGAGGCAGGAGGTTCAAGACCAGCCTAAGCAAGAGTGAGACTCTGTCTCTACTAAAAATAGAAAAATTAATAGGGTGTGGTGGTGGGCGCCTGTAGTCCCAGCTACTCAGAGACTGAGGCAGGAGGATCGCTTGAGGAGAGTGATCAACCTTAAACTCCTGGAGACCCAGGAGTTTGAGGCTGCTGTGAGCTAGACTGATGCCATTGCATCCTAGCCTAGGCAACGGAGTGAGGCTCATTCTCAAAAAATAAAATAAAAGGGCTGCGCCTATAGCTCAAAGGAGTAGGGCACCGGCCCCATATGCTGGAGATGGCAGGTTCAAACCCAGCCCCGGCCAAAAACTGCAAACATAAATAAATAAATAAATAAAAATAAAATAAAATAATAAACATTTTAAAAGCCTTAAACAATGAAGAGAAAGTAATTCCTCAAAGGAAAATTGGGAGTTGTTACAAGGAGGAGGAGGAATAAATGCAGGGTGGTCCAAAAAATAAAAAAATGTCCACTATACACATGTTCCCACTGCCTGGAATGCCTTCCTGTCCCCTCTTTGGCTAATTAGCCTTACTTAATTTTGACATTCCTGCCCAATTGTTCCCTCATTAAAGAAACCATCCCTTACCTTCTCAAGGCATCAAAATTCTCTATTTTGTTACTTCACAACAGCATTTCCTAGCACTTGCTGCTGCTATAATTTTATATTTATTGATGAACGTTTGAATTCAATCCATCCCTCCCACTAAGCTAAAAATTAGTTCATGAGAGCAGAGTCTGTATCTATTTGGCTTACTGTGGTACCTCAGCCCCTAGCACAGGGCCTGGCAAAGGAATAACACTCAACACATATTCATTTAATGTAAGAATCAAGCCATATTTTCCCCACTGATATGACTTATGCTGCACCCCACTTACAAGGCAAACATAACGAAATTTTTAAACAATAATATTTGTTTCAAATTCATACTTTATTATATACATGTTCTCATCTAATCTTTATAAAAAGGCAGCAGGAACCCACTTTGTGCATAAGAAACTGAAGCACAAGAAGTTAGAAAGTTTGTTTAAGATCGTATACCTGGTAGGTGATCTATGGTGGATACAACCCCAGGTCTATCTGATTCCAAAACTCAAGTTCAAAACTACTATGTGGGCATAGTGGGGTGGTCCACACCTGTAATCCCAGCACCTTGGGAGGCCAAGGAGGGAGGATTGATTGAGGTCAAGAGTTCAAGACCAGCCTGAGCAAAAGCAAAAGCCCATCTCTACAAAAATTGGAAAAATTAACCTGGTGTGGTGGTGCACACCTGTAGTCCCAGCTATTCAGGAGGCTGAGGCAGAAGGATCACTGGAGCCCAGGAGTCTCAGGTTGTAGTAAGCTATGATGACACCACTGCCCTCTAGTCAGAGTGACAGAGTGAGACCCTGTCTTAAGAATAACAACAAAGAAAAAAAGAAAGAGAAACAACAACGATAACTAAACTCTACAGAAGGTGGTATTGCCTCTCTGTAGCTGAAAGGCCTTAATTCAGGATTCACTCATCTGTAAAACTGGCTTTCAAATAAGTTCATTTTCATGCAAATCTATACACACACCATAAAAGTTAAATTTGTAACATTCTGATCCAAGGAGAGAATAAAATCAATTAAATAAACACTCTGGGCATATGCAGTTTGACAGAGCATCATAACGCTTCCACACATTCTGCTTTTTCTGTCACTCATGGTAAGTGGCTCTGAGCGTGACGGAACATTTGGTGGAGTGGTGACCTGCTCCCTTAATTTTGGCTATTGTTTATAAAAAGCATTTTAACTTTTCAAAAAGGCTTCTCCATATCAGTAGATTATTCTAGTAATGAGGGAGGCTGGCAAAGTAACAATTCCCAAGGCTCCCTGGAGAAGGGACTCGGGCAGGACCGGCTATGGGGGGACGCAGAACTCAGCCAGGAAGGAAAAGAAAAAAAAAAGAAAGAAAAAAAAGACAGACAGCGCGTCTTCAGGTCAGCCACGGCGATGAGTAGTCAAGAAGCTTGTGGGGAAATAGGAAGGATACCAAGACAGGCTCTCATTTTCTCTTTTATTGCAAGCTGGAGTCCCAAAGCCTGCTAAAAATACAATGACAGGTAACAGCAGCAATTTCTATTTGATGATCGTGGTGGTGCTTCCTGGAGAGCTCTCTCTCTCTTTTTAAGGGGGTAGAATATAAACTGATGGTACCAGAGCCGGGAACGCAGTCATCCTAAGTTACGGTTGTTCGAGATCCGTAACTCGGCTCTAACGGTGTGTCTCTATTCAGCGCACACGGGGTTCTGACAACTCCCGAACCCTCTGAGAACACTGTGCTTTCAAGGCGGCCGGCTTGACTTTAAAGACCTCTGGATCGTAAAATACAACATGTGCAGGAGCCCTGGAGCAGGGAGAAGAGAAATCAACCTGAAATTAGCCGAACAGGAGAGGGAACCAAAAATCCTCACCACGCACGTGTTGCACCGGGATAGTATCCCATCTGGATTCTCGTGACCGGGGCAACAAAGGCCCAGAGAAGTCACACAAAGGATCTATGGTCAAATCCAGGTCAGCACATCTGTCAGATTCCAGAGACTTTTTCTCTTTCCTCGGAAAGTACATTCTGGAAGTTCCTCAGTTGTGAGCTCGAGTTTAGAATTGGACGGACTTAGATGTGTGTTCCACATGGATCATTTATCATAACATAATTTGGCAATGTTAAAACAGGCTAGAGAGTTCTCTGGGGAAAAAAAAATCAAATTTTTGAAGTTTACCACCTTCAGCATCCTACCACCAAATAATATTAATAACTTTGCCAGCAGGATACAACCTTGATAAAGCACTTGGCCATACTCTTTCCTTCGATGAACAGAGAATGAGCTTCATTTCATCCAATGATGAACTTTGTTTTTTTTTAAAGGGATGAACACATTATAGCATTTAAAAATACATTATTGGGGCAGCACCCGTGGCTCAAAGGAGTAGGGCACCGGCCCCATGTGCCGGAGGTGGCAGGTTCAAGCCCAACCCCGGCCAAAAACTGAAAAAAAAAAATACGTTATTGTAAGATAACTAGCATATTTCCTTTTCCCTGAGCTCAAGACTTGGACAACTTTTTCCACTTCTACTTTTTCCTGATGATGCTTAAAAAGGGGGATCAGATGTTTATTCCTTGAAGATAACAAAACAAATTGAGGTTCAAGCAGATTAAAAGGTCCTTGAAACTATAAATAGGAAGGGGAGGCAATTTCTTCTTTGTTAATTGCATTGTCTTATTTGAAATCATACATTTCATTTGAAACATGTACATGATATTAAACATTGAAAAAATACAAAAGCCTAATTAGTAAAAAATAAGTTTTCCACCTATCCCAGTTCCCTAAGCCCTCGAGGGTAACCATTGTTACCAGCTCCTTGTCAACTCTGAGATGCTGTCAGCCTATGCAAACGAATACAGGACTGGGAAGTATTTTTTCTTATGCACATTGTAACTCGTTCCACGCTCTGCTTTACAACTTGTTTCACTTAACATTATATTTTAGGTAAATAATTCTATGTCCATACTTTTAGAGCTGTCTCCTGGATCTAAGTTTCAGTACCTAGGCCCCTAAACCTTTAACAGTAGTTATATAAGCATATATACTCTCACGCACCATAGATTCGTCATAGTAAATGTAACTGGTGAGATGCTTTTGAACTTTTTTGTATTTCTATAACTTTTTTCTTTTGTCAACTTTCCCCCTCTCCCTGGAACCCCAATCCTTGTCGTCCTAGCTTAGCCTTAAACTGACATACCTTGCACTTGGATTAGCTAGTTCCAGAATTCTGGGTGAGATCTTCGAATGAGCAGCAGCATAAGACACTGGCCACTGGACACAACGGGCAGGTAAATAGTCCTGATGGACAGGCTTGGGCTCAGCGAGAGCCACTGTTCGGGGGCCAGGCGTGGCTTGCATGGCAGCTGGGGCTACCTACAGTGGAAACAGAGAGACACAAAACACATCCCAAATTTCGCAGCGTCCCATCTCTGCAGCTATGTCCTACTTGCATCAGGACCCCTTCTCCCTCCTAGATTGCTGCCACAGACTCCTGCCTGTGCCCCCACTTCCATTCTTGCGCCTGTGCACAAAGCCTTCGCATGACAGTTACTGGGTGAGAGAATGAACCTTTCCGGAGCGTGCTGCGTGAGCCAGACAGCTCCACATGATTTACCCAAGTCATTCCCACTTACTCACCATCACAACTCCATGGCGTAAGTGCTTTCTAAAGCCTAAGTCTGCTCATGTCGCCCAGGCTTTAAGTCCTTCCTGTTGCTTCCCATTTTGCTACGAAAATTACTTAGGCTTCTTCCCCCTCCCTCCTCCCAGAGGCACTTATGTCCTGTTTTATGTTCTTCATAGCACTTGTCGCCATCTGACATTATTTTATCTATTTACTTATTTATGGTCTGTCTCCCCAGTTAGCACGGAGATCCACATTGTTCACTGGGACCAGTGCCTGGCACACAGTGGGAGCGCAAATACTTGTTGAGTGAATACGGCTTGGGAAGGGTCCCAACATCGCAGGGGTAGTGGCGGAAAGGCTGCCATTTGGACACCCACACTCATGGCCTTTTACTCCTCTGCCTCTCTCCATATCATGTGGGTCTTCCTTCCTGCCACAGTCCACTCTTTCAAGATTCTCTTTCCTAATGACTTTGGGTTATGTCCTGTAGAGGCAAAATAGCACCCCAGGTACACCCAGAGAGTGAGCTGAAGGGTGCCAAGGCAGCACTGGCTTACAGGACGGATGGGCAGTTCGCTTTTCTCTCTTTCATAGCACAGACCCTCTATCTTCATCCTTGGGTGAGCAAGGTCTACAATTCTTGGACTTGCAATAGCACCCAGAGTAGACATCGAAATCTTGGTTTCAATCTAAGGGAGAAAAATAAAACAGTACCTGTAAGTACCAAATAAGAAACACCGTCTAGTTCAAGATTACCAAGTCTATGATCAGACTTCTCAGCGATCCAGCAGAGAGGTTGACAATCTTGCAATCATCTGTGATCATAACTTAGAGAATCAGTTTTCATCTTTCTCAAACTGGATTGAATGGAATCCGACCCAGCTTCTCAGGACCTTAACTGTTAAACCAGTGGTTCTCAACCTGTGGGTCGCGACCCACAGGAACTGTATCAAAGGGCCGCGGCATTAGAAATGTTGAGAACCACTGTGTTAAACTAACGATGCAGAGGAAATAGCAGACAATGTCATACTGACTCAAAGATAACTGAAAACGCTGGTTTGTGAACGGTAAACTCAGGCGAGAGGGCAGGCTCAGTCCTGCCTCAGAACACTGTCAGGGGCAGACTCTGCTCTGTTCTTAATTATTTTTGCCCTTTGGGGACTTGCATTATCACAAATCACCATGTTGAAATGGAATGCAAGTGGCTATCTTCTGCTTGGCATATATAAGGAAAAGAAACTGATGCCAATAAGAAGAGAAGCAGAACCACATTCTTCCACTAGATGCCCGAGTCAGTCCTCACTACCTTCCTGGTGGCAATTGGTCTGCTATTTAAATGACTGGAACTCAAACTCAAAACTCACCATGAGACTTTGAAGGGAACACAGCCAACAACTGAAAAGATAATAGGGCTTTAGCTGCAGGTGGAAATATCATACAAAAGGTATTTTGCCCATTCTTCCCGTGTTTTTTAAATGCTGATAAAGACGATGACAATAGCACTGACAGTGTTTCGTGGGTATTGATTCAGTTATTCCTCACCTGGGGGATCGTTTTTGTTTCTATTTCTCAAATAGAGAAACTGAACGTCCTCCCTGTCTGTACAGCCCCATCAAGTACTAATGCATTATAAGCATTTTCTGTGAACAAGGCTCTGTGTCCTATCAGGCACTTGGAAACCCAAAGAAATATATGATGATCATTGCCTTCCATTAAGGCTTATGAGCTAAAAGGAAACAAAATAATAATTCACAAATTTAATTACTTAAGCAAATATTTCTTAATTATGACACAACTATAGGCAAATAATTTAGATTATTTGATACTCATAAGAGGAGATAAGTAAAGTATTGAGAGATGTCAGAGGAAAGGTGGGAGAATTCGGGAAGATTCTCTTTTCAGGGACATTACCCTGACGGCAATGTGTGCAGAGACACAGGAAGCAGAAATGCCCTGAGAAAGTTACAGCAGGATAAATACAAAGAAAAATAGGGTAGGATGCAATAAACACAAAGACAATCATATGTATGCAAATAATAGTCACACTACTGAAAACCAGAAATAAAGCAAGAACCTTAAGTAGTCAGAGGAAAGAGTCATATTAAATATTGGATAAAAACATAACTTTGACTGACATCTCATCAGAAACAGCGGAGGCCCAGAACACTGAAAAGAAAGAGATCTTAAAGTGCTATCAACTTCAAATTTTATGTACTATTAAAAAACCCTTCAAGGCTCGGCACCTGTGGCTCAAGCAGCTAAGGTGCCAGCCACATACACCTGAGCTGGTGGGTTCGAATCCAGCCTGGGCCACCAATTAACAATGACCGCTGCAACCAAAAAATAGCCAGGCGTTGTGGCAGGCGCCTGTAGTCCCAGCTACTTGGGAGGCAGAGGCAGGAGAACCGCTTGAGCCCAGGAGTTGGAGGTTGCTGTGAGCTGTGATGCCACAGCACTCTACCCAGGGTGACAGCTTGAGGCTCTGTCTCAAAAAATAAAATAAAATAAAAAACCCTTCAAAAAATGAAGATAAAATAAATTTTCAGAGAAACAAAAGCTGAAAGACCCACTCTATAAAAAATGGCAAAGAAAATTCTTTTTTTTTAATTTCAGAATATTGAAAGGGTACATGTGTTTTCATTACATGGGTGAATTGTATAATACTAAAGGATGAGGAAAATACTTAACAATTGAAAAAAATCAATGAAGCCAAAAGTTGGTTCTTTGAAAAGACTGATGAAACTAATTAAACCCCTAAAAAAACTGATCAACAAAAAAAGAGAGAGAAATTAACAAATGGTAGGACATCATTATAAGTCTTTTTTTTTTTTTTAACATGGCAGATGTTTATTTATTTAAAGTCTCTCTTCACAGCAGAACTCTTTAAATAGAAGGCTCTTCCTCGTTTCTTTTTTTTTTTTACTAAATCATAGCTGTGTACATTAATGCAATCATGGGGTACAATGTGCTAGTTTTATTACAATTTGAAATATTTTCGTCATATTGTCATATTAGTATCATGCGCTAACCAATTGCGCCACTGGAGCCCCTAATTTGAAATATTTTCATCAAACTAGTTAACATAGCCTTCACAGCATTTTCTTATTGTGTTAAGACATTTATACTCTACACTTAGTAAATTTCACATGTACCCTTGTAAGGTGCACCGTAGGTGTGGTCCCACCAATTACCCTCCCTCCACTCATCCTCCAAACATGATTATAAGTCTTAGAGCATTCAGAAAGATAATAAAATATTATGAGAAACTTTATGTGCGCTCATCAATTACAAAGAGATGTGAAGGTCATTGGAAATCAGGAAGGGAGGGAGATTTGTGTGGAGGTTCCTCAAAACTAAACATAGAACCACCATCTGATGCAGCCATCCCACTGCTACATGTATTATTCAAAAGAAGGGAATTCAGTATACAAGGTCTGATAATTAAGTTCACAAACTCATCCTAAAAAAAGTGCTACCTACCTCATTGCTGAATATCACCATGGAAACGTTTAAAGTGCTCCCCTTGGGAAGCTACGCACTGACCCCAGTAACTAGTCTACCCTCAAAGCAATTTGGGAATGTTTTTTCTGGAATGACCATCAGAGCCGTTGCTGCAGCAACAAAAATGAATGCCACTCAGTAAGACACTGCCCCTGTTGACACAAGCACAGTTATGAGACACTGATATATCAAGGCTATGAAACCTCACCAACTTGTTTGTATGGGGCTACCAATGTAAGCACATGGTGGGAAGTTTTCAAACTTAAGGCAATAAAGGACATTATGTTAAGTGAAATAAGTCAAGTGCAGAAATATAAATTTCACATAGTCTCACTCTTGTGTGGGAGCTAAATATAAAAGCAATTGATCCAATGGAGACAGAGAGTTGAATGATGGTTACCAGATGCAGGGCGGGGTAGCAGGGAGGAGGGATAAAGTGGGAATGGTTAGTGGGTGCAGAAGTATAGTTAGACAGTCACACAGAATGAAAAATATTTGGTAGCACAACAGTGTCTATAATCAACAATAAGCTAGGGGGCAGACTTTTAAAATAACTAAAATAGTGAATTGGAACATTCCTAACACGTAGAAATGATAAATACCTGAGGTGATGGATAGCCCCCCAAACAAAGAATATATAGTAAAAAAATTATAATAATAAAAATGGCATATATATAGGCTTGGCACCTGTAGCTCGGTGGTTAGGGTGCTGGCGACATACACAGGGGCTGGCGGGTTAGAACCCAGCCTGGCCCTGCTAAACAACAATGACAACAACAACAACAACAAAAAAGATAGCTGGGTGTTGTTGTGGGCACCTGTAGTTCCAGCTACTTGGGAGGCTGAGGCAAGAGAATCACTTAACCCCAAGAGTTTGAGGTTGCTGTGAGCTGTGACGCCATAGCACTCTACCTAGAGTGAACATAGTGAGACACTGTCTCAAAAAAAAATTGCATATGCATAATTAATAATATCCTCTGGGAAAATTAAGAATAAAGGAGAACTGTCTCAACTTGATAAAGGGCAAAACCTGTAGCTAACTCATGTGTAATGAAGAAACATTGAACACTTCTTCACTAAAATCAGGAACAAGGCAAAAAATCTCCTGTGGTTACTACTTCTATGAACTTCTCCAATGAACTAGACTCCTAGCCAATGCAATAAAGGCAAGAAAAAGCAAATAAAAAGGCATATAGTTTGGAAAGAAAAATTTCACCCACAGATAACATGATTTTGTATTTAGAAAATCCAAAAGTCTACAAAAATTAACAGACTGTGAGAACTATTAGATGAATTTAGCAAAATCATCAAATCATTATACTGTCAACAAATATCTTGAAAATAAAAGAAAAATGTCATTCATGATAGCATCAAACCAAAAATTTTTTTAAAAAGATAGGCAAGAACTCTTCATTAAAAACTTCATACCTTTGCTGAGAGACTTAAAGATGACCTCAAAAGAGTAGCGATATAAAATAGTTATAGATTAAAAGCCTTACTATTTTTATTGATATCGATTCTTATTAAACTATTTTACATATTCAGTACAATCCTAATCAAAATCCCAAGAGGCATATTTATAGAAACTAATAAGCTGATTCTAAAATTTATGTGAAATTGCAAAAGACCTGAAACAGCAAAAAATAAATTAAAAAATGGAGAACAAAATTGGAGGACTTACACTATCTTATTTTAAGACTTATTATAAAACTATAGTAATCAAGACAGTACGATACTGATGTTGGATATGTGAATAATTAGAACAAGATTGGGAGTCCAGAAATGGACCCAAGGTAATTCAAGAGAAATAAGAAAGTCATCTTGATAGTGCTGAAACTGGATATCCGTGCGAGAAAAACACAAAATTTCAATCTCTACATCACATATACAACATCCACCATTAAATAGTCTCAGATTTCTTTTTGAGACAGAGTCTCACTAGTCATCCTCTGTAGAGTGCTTTGCCATCACAGCTCACAGCAAGCTCAAACTCCTGGCTCAAGCAATTCTTTTGCCTCAGCTTCCCAAGTAGCTAGCACTACAGGCACCTGCCACAATGCCTGGCTATTTTTTTTTGCTGTAGTTGTCAATGTTGTTTAGCTGGCCCAGGCTGGGTTCGAACCACCAGCCTCAGTATATGTGGCTGGTGCCCTACTCACTGAGCTGCAGGCACTGCCCTCATGTATAACTTTTGACTCCCCTAAAACTTAACTACTAAGCCTATTATTGATCAGAAGCCTTACTGATAACATAGTCAATTAACTCATATTTTGCATGTTACATGTATTTTATACTGTATTCTATAATAAAGTAAGCTAGAGAAATGAAAATGTTATTAAGAAAACTACAAGAAAGAAAAACATATTTACTATTCACTAAATTGAAGTGGATCAACATAAAGGTCATCATCCTGTCTTCATGTTGAGTAGGCCAAGGAGGAGAAAGGAGGTGGTTATTGTTGTTGTCTCAGGGTGGCAGAGGCAGAAGAAAGTCCATGTGTAAGTGGGTCTGCCCAGCTTAAACCCATGCTGTTCAAGGATCAACTAGACTTTAAAGTGTTTGAAGGTACTTAATTGTCTAAGTTGGGAAACCAAACCAAAATTTCTCAAGACTCTTAAAACGAATTATTAAAAACTGCTAGAATTATAATATAAATAAAATGATAAAACTCACAAGCCAAACTTAAAAGCCTAAGAAAAATTGATTTTTTTTTTTTTTGAGACAGAGCCTCAAGCTGTCACCCTGGATAGAGTGCTGTGGCATCACAGCTCACAGCAACCTCCAATTCCTGGGCTCAAGCGAGGCTCCTGCCTCCGCCTCCCAAGTAGCTGGGACCGCAGGCACCCGCCACAATG
>CAUYRH010148545.1:0-30263 GCA_963574655.1 Perodicticus potto | reverse complement strand
CGGGTTTCTTCCTTTACTTCTTTTATGTTTATATGGATGGAGCTGGAACATATCCTACTCAGCAAAGTATCTCAAGAATGAAAGAAAAAACATCCAATGTACTCAGTACTATTATGAAACCAATTTACAATCACTCACACTTTCATATGAAGAACAGATCACAACTATGGCCCAGGATGAGGAGGGAGGAGGGGGAGGGGAGGGGGGAGGTCAGATGGAGGGAGGGTGAATGGTGGGATCACACCTATGGTGCATATTGCAAAGGTATATGTCGGATCTATTAAGTATAGAGTATTAATGCCTTAACACAATAATTAAGTAAATGAGGTGAGGGATATACTAACCAGTAAGATGCAAGCATTCCAAACTGTATATGAAATCAGCACATTGTACCCCATAAATGCACTAATGTATACAAGATCGACCTCTTTATGGTTTAATAAAAAAAAAAAGAGCTACCCTTGGAAACAGACATTTTGGTTTCATTTCTGCTGCAATTTGCGTCATGGTCACCTCTGACTCATTTCCTTTTCATTCTCAGGCAGAACAAGGATGATGATCTTACCTCCACATCCTTAGCGAGTTTTCTCCCATCCCCACAGCACTGCCAGGTTGGTCTCTTTCTGCACTCCACAGCTATGCGAACAGCCGGGTGGAATGGCTCCTGAAAGAAATGACTTGAAATGGCATTTCTATTCAAAGGAATGACTTTTCATTTGGGCTTTTCAATTTGGGGCTGTTTGCAGGTAAACAGAAAGGATTGTTCTCAGTGTGTCGGTCATGCTGACCCGAATGTATAATTTGCTATGTTCCTGGGCACCAAGGACAGAACTCCAAGTGGGAAGAAGATGGGATGAAGCCCCAGGAGTCCAAAGCCCAGGAGCTGGGAGAGCTCAGAGCTGAGAGCTGGGTTAGCTCGCTCCCTGGAGAAAACATTCAGCATTCAGTGGCAGCAGGAGATCTCCAAGGGGTAGATTTCATGAAGAAATCCAGTCTGATATTGGCTTCTAAAGTAAAGAAGTGTAGCTGGCATGTGGGTGGATGAGGGGAAGGTAAAAGGACACATTTTAATTTTATTTCAGAAATGTCCCTACAAATTTAAGATTTATTTTCCCAAGATTTTGGCTTAGAAAAACCTCATGGCCAATTCGGATTTGTTTTCCAGGGGAGCACTGAGCATTGTAACATTATTTATATGAATACTGAGTATTATGAACTGAATTGTGGCCTCCCAAATTCATAACCCCCAATGTGACTGTATTTGGAGATGGGGCCTTTGAGGAGGTAATTAAGGCTAAATGAGCTATAAGTCTGGGTCCCTAATCCTATAGGTCTGTTGTCCTTATACAAACAAAGAGGAGGAGATACCAGGGCTGTGTGTGCACACAGAAGAGGCCTGGGAGGACACAGTGACAAGGTGGTTGTCTGTAAGCCATGGAGAAGGGCCTTGCTGGAAAATAACTCTAAAGGGACCTTGATCGTGGACTTGCAGGCCTTAGAACTGTGAGAAAATTATTGCTGTTGACTAATCCCCTGGATCTGTTGTTATGGACACCTGAGCTCACTAATATATAGGGGCTTATCATATACAGAGTTGGTTCCAACTGTTCAGCCTATTATGATTATTATCCCAGTTTTACAAATGGGATAGCTGGGATTGAGGAGAGGGAATGAAATGTAGGCCTCTGTCAGATCGTGACACTGATAGAAGGACTCAAGGGAAGCCCACATCACAGCCCCACTGATAAATGGCACCTCAGTTGGCTTCCCTGGCACCTGGGCCCTCACATGAGTGGACCCATGCAGATTAGGACACTGAGATTCTGGAAGGGACAGTGTCTGACCTGCTGGGCGAGTGCATGGGAACACTTGCCTCCCTGTCATGGAGGCGGCTGCGTAGCCCTGTCTGCACTCTCTAGACAACATGAACTCGCCTTAAAAGCAGAGGCCAGGCCAGTTTCTGACAGTGAAGGGAACATGGGGAAGAGCTGTTAGAGGAAGAATTCAGATGGGACAAGGCCAAGAAAGAGGAGGAGAAGGCAGGAGAGGCAGCCCTGAGGGTCCTCCAGGGAGCAGTGCTGTGAACATCCCACGCAACGGGGAAGGGAGATTCCCCGGAAGGGTGGGCCTGGGGGCAGCCATAGCACGGAGCAGGGCTTCAGGATGACTTGCTGAAGGGACGAATGATCTCCAGGGCAGGCCAGGTAAAACTTCTGTGCCCTCTAGAACCATAGCAGTTGTTTTGCCGGTTTTGCTTTGTTTTGTTTGTTTGTTTTTCGTAATTGACTGTTTGGAAGGTGCTCTCCAATACCTGGTCTCATTTGAACCTGACAATAGCCTCGTAGCACTGCAGCCGTCCGCCCTCAGGTTGTGGACCGGTATTGGTCAGTGGCCTGTTGGGAGCTGGGCCATGGGGCAGGAGATAAGCTGTGGGCAAGGGAGCAAAGCTTCATCTGCGTTTACAGCTGCTCCCCGTGGCTCACAGCACCACCCGAGCTCTGTCTCCTGCCACATAAGCGGCAGCATTAGATTCCCTGAGGAGCACAAACACTACCGTAAAGTGCACGTAGGCGGGACCCAGGCTGAGAATCTAACGCCTGCTGATTTGAGGTGTAATGTGCTGGAGTCATCTGAAAATCAACTTCCCCACCCTCAGGGGAATATCAACAATATCAACTTGGAGTTCATGTGAGGATTAAATCAACCCAGTAAGGCGAGCACTTGGAGTGGTGCTGAGGGTGGGGAAGTTGATTACCCCATGGAGGGTAGGGAAGATGAATCCAGACCCTGGCAGCACAAAGGTTGGGGCAGCGTAAGTAGGATTCACTTCACTTTCTAAGTAAGGAAAGGGAGTTCCCAGGGGGTCCGAGGATGTCGGGAGCAGGCTTTGGACCCAGATGTCCCATTCTTGCTCTGCATCATGCTCCCTCTGTCCTCAGGTGGCAATCCTTTACAGGCGTGGGTAGTTCCCGAACATGGCTGTTCCCCTCCTTCTGTCATGGCTGTTCCCAAGCCATGACAAAGTGCAGAGCCTTCCTGTGTCCTCCCAGCCTTGGAAAGAGCTTCACTATAGGGGAGGGCTAGAGGCTGAGCTCACGGCAGCCATTATGCACCCACTGTTTACCTGGACCAGGGCTGCTCCACTTAGCGGGTCTTCATTTGCCAAGGAAATTGCTGGCATCTCTTCAGGCTGGGAGCTGAGTGGCGACCCAGGCAGGAGGAGAAAGACAGCTGCTGCATAGGATGATGGGAATGGGGTGGGTGGACTGGGATCCTCCACACGGTGTGCACAATGGGCCTCATCCTCTCCTGATGATCCCAAACCCTCCTCCCTGCCACGCAGAGCTGAAGGCAACACTTACTGAGATAAGTGCTTTATCTCAATTTCTTCCCTCTCCCTTGCCCTGCCCTTGCCCTCACGTTCCCCTCCACCTGGTGGCCCTTACCATCCTGTCCTCCACCTGAAGCAGTTTACACTCCTTTCAAATCCCGGAAAGCAGGTCCAAGTCCTGTCCTAGGATCCCCACCACTGTCCCCTCCTGCCATGCTGTATCACACTTTCTCTTTCTTGTCTTTCAACTAAGGCCCGCTCTCCATAAACGCACATGACCTTCACCTGCTTATTCTTAACACCCAGCACAGAGACTGCTACCTAACAAATTAGCAGGAGATACTTGTGCAATAAGTAAATGGGCCAATATCAGTGGATGGAGGTTTGTTCACATAACCTCAGAGCCCCTAGGCTTTCCCACACTAGGGAGCATGACATGGTGTTTGACAGCAAGGACCCCTGAGTCAGGGAGCACAGATTTAAATTCCAGCTCTGTCATTTATTAGCTGTCTGATTTAGGCAGAATGCTTAACTTCTCTCTGCCTCTGTTTTGATCTGTAAAATGGGGTGACAATATCAACTTGGAATTCATGTGAGGATTTAATGAACCCAGTAAGGCGAGCACTTGGCATGGTGCCAACTGCATAAGAGCTGGAAAAACATCAGGTCTTATCATGATATACCACCCAGATCTCCAACCCCGCAGGGGAGAGCCTCAGCCCCCGCCCTGTCTGTCGGCGCACCCCCACGAACCTGTTCTGGACAAGGGCCAAGCAAATCCTCTGCCAGCGTCTTCCCACGTGAGTGGAGTGGCCAGGTCATACTGGGTCTCTATGTGGTGGCATCGTCCTGGGCTCGGAGTCCTGAGCTCCTCCCTGAATCTCCCTCATCCATTCTTTTTCTTTTGTTTCTGTCTTCCAGTCAATTTTATGGAGTGTTTGCTTTTCTGCTAGCTCCAGAGCTTACAGTCAGGAGCCAGACAGACATAGCTCCTGCCTACAGGAGACAGCAGAGTAACTAGGAGGAGATAAAGTGAGCTTCTACCTGCAGTGACTGCTGCAAAGCAAAAGCACAGGAGCCTAGGGAAGCTTGTGGCCGGGCACCTAACATAGGCAGGGGGATACAAAGGAGGCTTTTTGGAGGAAACTCCAGGGAAGTTGAGATCTCAAGGAGTTACCAGGGACCCGGGCTGCAGGGCCTGGGGTTGCATTCCAGACAGGTTCTGTAGTAAGTGTGAGGGACATCTGGGCACTTGTCAAAGTCCACTGTGGTCAGAGAGACCCCATGGCATATTCTCAGGCCCTATAAGTTCCTTTGCAGATATTGATCTGTGTCTTAAACACAGGAAAGCCGTTGGATGTGGGGGGTGAGCAAGTAGGAGGCTTCCAGGAAGGCCTCCATGTTTCTGTCTGAAAATGAGGTGGGTTGAGGTGCCGTCCCTGAAACGAATAGTTCAGGAGGAGCCCACACGTTGGGGGGCAGATGATGAGTTGGCCTTACCTGCGGGACTGTCAGAGCTGTATCAATTTCCTGCTGCTGATGTAACACATTACCACAAACTAAGTGGCTTAGAACAACACACATTTATTATTGCAGTTTTGGAGATTGGAAGCAGGAAATCAGTGTGAGGCTAAATTCATTGTGTTAGCAAAATTGGACTCCTTCTGGAGGCTCCTTGAGGCTGGCTGCAGTCCTCGGCCCACCGCCCACCTTATTCTCACCCCTCCGCTGTCACTGAATCTTCTTCTCTGATTCTTCAACTCCCTTTTCTGCAGTCTCCGGTGATGACATTGCCCCCTGGATAATCCAGGATTATCTCCCCATCTCAAGATCCTCAAGTTAGTATATCTGCAGTTTTCTGCACCACGTGTAGGTGACATGTTTGCCGATTTGGGAGATTAGGACAGAGACATCTTTGGGTGAAAGCATTATTCAGCCAGCCAAGTGGGGCTGGGGGTCAATTTGACACATAACCTGGAGTCCAAAAGATAGTTATCTTAGATAATTTGGAAGTTATTGGTTTCCATGAAATAATTCAAGCCACACTGGTAGGCAAGATAATCTAAGGCAATACTGTACAGTAAGAAGAAGAATGAGGTGGAAACTAAACATGAAAGCCTGTAGGATCATAAGAGCTAGCAAGAGGAGCCTGGGAATTGAGTTTACATCTCAAGAATTTTCTTCCTCTCATCGTTCTTGGAGACCTGAGTTCTATCCATGGCTCCAGCTTTCCAGGGGCCAGATTTCTGACTGCTCAGGCTGCAGAAGCCCACAGCCTGCCTGTCTCAAGTCAGCCCTGCAAGGGACTAGCACCCACGCTGTGGACCCACTGTGCTCTGCCCTGTAGTCAGTCCCTTGCCTTCACTTGCCTTTCTCCCCATCCACTAGCATAGCCGGGACACCCTTCCTAGACTCCCAGGTTCATCCCCAGAACAGGAGCTGAATCACACCCCCTGAGTTCTTTGGGCCCCGAGCATGTGCTGAGATACACCAGTGTAGGCTGTCCAGCCTGCCACTCTGCTGGTTTAGAATCCTAATTCTTACATAAATTGTTGAAGATTTTAGAAAAAGAGGCATGAAACAGGCATGAAACACCTTGGGTTACCTTCTCATCTCTGGAATTACCAGAACTGGAGTAAGCGCCTTTTAGAGTTTTAGAAATGAATATTTATCAAGAAAATACTGTGTCTGGCTCTCAGAGAGTGACCCAGGGACACCTGCTGCCCAAGATGTGGCCCATACAGGAAACATAAATAATTTTGAGAGTCGCAGATGTGTTTCTGGGTGGCAGTCTGGCCAGAGGGCAGCGGGGCAGTGTGTGGAGCTTGGAGACGATGTTAATCTTGAAGGTCAGGGCTGGCCTGCAAGCTGTTTGTTACTAATCTACAACAAGATAATACAGAAATTGAAATGAGGCCTTTAGAAGATTTTTCTAGCAGCTGATAGAGTCATGACATTTAACTGTATGAACATTTTTTCTAGTCATTTATTCTTACTATATTTTACAAAACTATCAGCTTACCATAGAATTTGTAAAAACATGTTTAAAAATTTTTAACAATAGGACTTAAATTTTTTAAATTAAAACATGTTTTAATCCTTACAGGTAATTTGACAAGCACAGGTACAGAGTGATCCCCCCAACATTGACCCTTGTATGGCGAGAACACGAAGGTGATCTATCCTGTCAATATGGGAAGGGGGCCTGGGCAAGGAGTAATTAGCAGGAATTCTGCTGGTTTTCAATGTAGCCCCTAACAGCGGACTTGGCTGGAGTCTAGCTTCAATATCACTATGTGCTGATTCATGGTAAACAGTGCCCTTTTTACATGCCCTTTTTAGCAGGGTTGTGCCCTTCCGAATAGTGAGTGGCTCCGGTGGAAGGACCAGTCTTTGTTACTGTTATTTACTGAGTTACGGGGCCAGAATTCAAATCCTGTCGGCCTTGGGGCTTTTGCACATGTTCCTCCTTCTACCTAGATGGTCTTCCTCAGACATCTCCTATCACCATGATGACCTTGCACTTGTTTGAGAGTGAAGCTCTGCCTTTATTTCCACAGGCTCTTCTCCCCACTGCACTCAGCCGAGTTCTTGAAGCCTCCCTGTGCTTCTGGGGATTGGAATATTAACAGAGCTAATTGTGCAATGAGTTGCCTAATTTCTACCTTTTCACCAAACTTGTGAGTTTTCTGGGGGGTAAGACCCTAATCTTTTCCCTTCATAATCATGTCCTCATAGCCCAGAACCCTGCCTGGCTCACACATGGTAGGTGTTTAATGCATATTTGTTGAGCAAAGGAATGGATGGATAAGCAAATGAATGAATGGATGGGTATAGAATAGCCTCTTCCCCAGAGCGGGAAGTTCTGCTTATCAGCCTATTCTCCTACTGTTCCCTGCGTTAATCCCGGCTTTGCCTGCACTGAAAGAAAATAGTCGACAGGCCAAAGATTCTAATTCCTTGCTAGCAGCCCCTTGTACTGTGCTGACGTGGGAAACCTCAGCTCCCCACCACCCCAGCCCTGCGCTTCCCCCTCTAGAGAGAATCACAGAGGGTGCGCAGAGGCAGTCATAATCATTTGCTATCACAAAGTAAATTTGCGAACCTTTGTAACATAGCAATCTCATTTCCTTTGAAAAACATACACCCAGATAGTCTTTAAATCCTGAACATTTTGTTTCATTTTGCAGATATTGAAGAAATGTGAGGCAAGAATTGTTAATAACAGGAGGGAAAGAGTGGCCTCTTGTGTAAAGGCCAGAGAGCTGAGCTGTGTGCTCTGCATTTACCGCCATTAGTGATAATAGGAGTTAGGTGCATAATGGGTGCTCCTGTAAATCTATCCAGTGGATAATATGCCCCTTAATTTAAAATAGCTGATAATATGTGAATAAAGGCCTCTCGTCTTTACCACTTCTCATTTCTATTAAGAAAAGAATCACATAATATTTTAGAGCTCTCAGCTAATTAACCGTGCATGTGGATGGGGAGGGCCCATGCTTTGTGAACAATAGGTTATTCCCAAGTCCACATTCATAGGAGGCTGAAGCTCTGGGACTGGGCACCCTGGATGTGATTGAATGTCATGGTGCTGGCTCTGATTGGAAGACTGTCTGCTTACCTCTTGGCAAAGGTGAGGAATCGCTAAGTCAGCAGTAGAGAGGGAAGGGCTGTGAACAGAGGCAAAGAAGGGGTGAAAAAAGAGACTGAATTCTTTGAAAGACTCTAAGTGTCTGCCACATTGCCTTAAAAACCTGAACACATGCTAGGAGACCCTGAAACCTTCTCATAGCAGTGATTCTGCTATTACTTCTTAGAAATCCACCATATGAAAATCTGGCTGTTTGGAATGCAGAACTGTGCAAAAAAGAACACAGAAAATTTGACTTAATATAAACATATAAAAGGTATATATACTTTCCACTTGCTTATTGTTTTTTATTTGTTATCCACCTATCTCCTGATGTTTACCAGACCCTTCTGGCTAATGTTGACATTAGCTGATGCTGGGTCTTTAGCTGTGACATATATAATTAACAAACAAGATAAATATATGCTTTGCCATTCCGATATAAGTGGTGTAATTAGATATTTCTCTCTACATTCCTTCCTTAGAGAGATAGTCACAATCAGCTAAAGAATGATTAAAACAAACTGATACATTTGCGGAATTCAACAAAAGAAACTATTTCTATAAAGCCAGTGAATCAAAACCAAAGAAATTGTTTGATATGAACTCTTAGTAAGCACTCAATGAAGATGTGTTCCATTAAACTGAACTGAATTGAGAATTCAATGGAATCATTCATATTCAATTCGAAGTAGTACTTTTCAAATGTCAGGAAGTTGGAAGCTACTCCTTTATTCATAATTTCCATGTACTCTGGGGGAAAAAAGTATTTGTCTTCTGTTATTTCTTCTTCTTCCCTATGTAATTAGATAAAGGCTATAAAGTCTTCTTAAGACTTCTTTAATTACATGAATAATACAAAGCAGTTAGATCTCTTTTGGAGAAAGAAATAAAAAAATTTTTTTTGCATTTTCAGCCAAGCCATGAGGAACAGCCAGCTTCAAGGAGAACAGAGACACGATCAGCACTCCATGGAGAAATTCTAGAATTTTCCAGTTAGGAGTTTCACTTCTGTGCCTTTTCCCTTTTTCCTCTCCCCTCAACCCTGAACCCCCCAACTCAATATTTTTTTTTCTTTTTTTTTTTTTTTTTGCAGTTGCTAATCCAGATGTTCCCTGAATACTTCTTGATTTTAGGGCACATGTAGTAAACCTAGAGTATTTCCAGCTTGAAGGTGATTCTGTCTACCCCTGCTGACTAATGTGGGGACTTTGCTACTCAGTTTAGGTAGGCAACATGTGACTCCAAGGCACGTCTGTAAAAATGCCTGTGGAGCAAGAAGGAGACTCATAATATTGCTTTTTCACAGTGCAATAAAACGCCCAAATCTACCAAGAGCTAGTGGGCCCTTGCACATGACAATTAAACATTAACAGCCCCAGGGCCCTGGGAGCAGGGCCCAGCAACCCTTTGAAGCCCTGTTTGCCAATTAAACACCGTCTGACATTCAAGTCAAGGTGGCAGGGATCCAAAGCAGAGATAGGAACGTCAGCCACTTCAGGGGCATTCATTAGCTCCCAGACATTCCTGGCGTGGCCTGTTTCTTTACTATTGCCAAATCCACACCCTGCTCGGGAACTCAGGGGCTCTGAGAAAGTTTACTCAGATAAGCTTATTATGGAAATATCACTTTGTCACCGTTTACTACTCACTCCTTGTTCAATTATCTTTTATCTGTTTAGAGTATTTGCCAGCTCTCCCAAGGTTCCCGGGAGGGGACTGCGGTGGGGGTGGGGAGGTACCACTCTGTGCTTGCCTTTCTGGTCCAAGAAGTCAGGGCTTTCTCTAGAATTTTGGAAACTGCTCCAAAGAGGATATTAGTGAAAGATCTCAAACTTTCTGATCATGGGGAAAACTGCCTCCCCTTGAGCAGAGACCTAGGGAGGCTGAGCCATCATACTCAGCAGAAAGAGGGGTAGGGTGTGATTTTGACTGCAATAGTGAGCATCCAATGTGTGTTACCAGGGCAGAGCGATGAGCAGGAAATTCTACCCACTCCCCAGCGCCCTACAGACAAGGTGCTCACTCTCCAAATTTACGCACAGCTATGGAACCAACATACTTGAAGTTTTTATTGTTAGCCTCTGTCAAATCTCTATTGCCACAACCCCCTTCATGCCTGTTGAGTCACCTGAGTCTATCTTCACTGTCAAGTGCCATTTTTGCACTCTAAAGCCTTCCGATTTGGGGATTTCTCCACAGTGAAAGTATCCCAGATGTCAGAATACAAGTTGCATTTTTGTTGCTGTGGTGGTTTTAAAATATGCCAAGATCGTTCATACTCCTCCCATCAAAAGGTCAAGCTTGTGCCCCTCCCTCTTTCTGAATGTGGGCTGAACTTAACAGACTCATGTCTAACCGAAACAATGTGATGCAAACTTAGAGCCTGACTTCCAAGAGTAGGTTGCAAAAACATGCGGAAGCTTGCATCTTTGTCTTTCTCTCTTATCACTGACTCTAGGGGAATCTAGCTGCCATGTCATAAGGAAACTCAAGAAGCCCTGTGGAGAGGTCCATGTGATAAGGAGCCGAGGTATTCTGCCATAAACCATGTTCCCGAGCTTTGACACAGATCCTGCAGTCCCAGATAAGCCTTAAACGACTTGTCCCAGTCAACAGCTTAACGGCAACCTCAGCTGAACCAGAACCACTCAAGTCAGCTCCGAATTCCTGTGAGATAAAAACATGTTTATTGTCTAAGTCACTGAATGCATTTGGGGTAATTTGTTACACAGCAGTAGATAACTAATATGCCTGCCTCAACTTATTGCCAGGAAACTACTATTTTAGGGCTCAGAGTCACTGGACCTGAATTCTGCAATCAACTCTGTCATTTAGAAGCTGTGTGACCATGGAAGATTTACCTGCTTGCTCTGGACTTCAGATTCCTCTGGGGATACTGCTCTTCTTTCTTCTTCTAGTTGAGGTGAGAATCAGGTGAAATGTTTTTGAGAAACTGAAAGTTCTTTGACATCATACTTGAATAGAATGTCTAGAATACCTTCCTGGTGGGTCTAGCTCCCTGTCTTGCCTTTAGGCTCCAAAAATTAATGATTTCTCCTCACACAAGGGAGTCTTGCTTTTGCCCCTATTTAAAATGTCCTCTCCCAATTCTAATTATCCTAAAAAAGACACCTAAAAACTATGTGCATAATGTATTCAGTTCCTTGCCTAGAGGACAATGTCATTCTGGTCCTTTCTCCTTCCAGCAGAACTCAGACCATTTTCAGAAAGTCACTCACTCCTAAGTCCACCCCATCCCTGGGTCTAAGCAGATCCTGAGAGCTGCTAATGGGGGAATGATCTCTCTCCCCCATCAGTGATTGGTACAGGGCCTGTGATGCAGAGCTGTGAGGCATAATCAGCTGTGGGGATTCTGGAAAAGGGAAGGTTCTGTTCTTCCCCTAGGTTTTTGTTCTGTCTGGTTTTGGCTCTTGGAACTGCTGTATAATGTGCTACAGTTCCAAACTCAGAAGATGCTGCTAAGAGCAATTACAGAGGCTTGGTACCATGGCACCCCGATCCCGGTCTGCTGATGTGCTCCGTAGTATGTGAGATAATTGCTTTCCTGACAAAGCCAATTTGAGTCAGGACAATCTGCCATGAATAAACAGGCTTAAGATCTGGGGCAAAGATCTGGACACTTCCCCCCTCAAGGCTCTTCTCAGCTCAGAGTTCCTGTGCCATTGCCTGGGCGGGCAGCTCTGATGGTCCTCACAGCACTCACACAGCTTCCTTCTAGCACCTGCACTGCATCCCCACCCTGAGGGCCTCACAGGGAGTGGGCTGGTCGTCAATGTCTGAATCCCCCATCCCAACACCAGTCCTGCACTAGAATAAGTTTAATTTAACCCCAAACGTCCTGTTGAAACTCCTCCTAACCCAATGGCTACCTACTGGTCTTAGAGTTCCATAATAACTCAGGAAGGCACGTAAATGATCCCTCACATAATATGCAACATTTCTCCTACTATACTGCCATCTCTGCCTTTTAGGAGAAGCAGCTAGCATTTTTTTCAAAAACAGTTATTATGAACACGTGAATCCAGTAGATAAAGCCACTTACTTTCTTCTCAATGCTATTACTAGTTACTTTTCTTAAAAATGTGAGTTGGAAATTATAAACCTACCTCCAGAAATGAATAAGATAATGCATGCAAAACCCATAGCTTAGGACAGGGAAGCAGCCAGAGATCAATGACTTGTAGGGCTCCAGAAAACGGATGACACCTGGATAGGACATCCAAGACCAGCTCAGTTAGTTAACTAGCTCAGTTAGTTAAAAGGCAGAACCTGCTCAAATGGATTGCTGCTAAGCAATGAACTAATGTCCTTGCCACGAAAAGAGATTATTTCGGGGAGTGATGAGACTTTATTGGAAGATGTGAAAGCTGACATGTGTCATTGCCTGATACTTTACAAGTCCAATTGAAGGTTTTACCCAATTATGATCCGGTATTACAGTAAAATGACTATAATTTGGAAATTGAAGTTTCTCTTCCATATAGTGCCTGAATGGAAATGTGTTGTAGTTTTTCCACGGTCGAGTGGTGGTCTATACTCTTATTCACCCAAATGGGAAATTTCCTCCAGCAAGGAGAGTCAAGAGAATGGCTTCAGATAGATGAAACTTATCCTGACTAACTACAAGTAGTTCATTTTCCCAATATTTAAAGTGTCAAAAAGTGAAAACTCCTGAAAAAAATCCCCCTTTTGCTTAAATTGGAATTAGAAATTAGTGTAAGCATTGGATTCAGGCCTGTGATCAATGTTCCCAACTTTCTTCCCTCTCTACCTCAGAAGCGAATTTATAATTACTCAATGTTAGACTGGAAAGAATTGTTTCTAAGGGCTATGGTTAACAATAGTATGCTGGAGACCAAAACTGGAATTAAGTTTGATCCCCACGAGATCATATCATTTCTCTTGGAGCAAGTGCTTTAACCACAGGCCGAACGAACAACTGTGTGGGAAAGAAGACCATTGATCACATTGGTCAAAAGGACTTACGCAAGAGTCTGGGGACTCACTTAGGCCTTGACTGTGTTGCTCACAGACTGCAAGGTCTCAGGAGACAGGTGCAAGGCCTGGTTCACCTCTAACTTTGTATCCCATCCCTCATATTCCCTGAACCACACATACTCAGAACAACAGCATTCTGAATCCACATTCCCCTTCACAAAGCCAATGGATGTTTATTGTTTAATCATTTAGTTTAATAAATTTAGAAACTGTGCGTCTCCTAGGAAATGAAAACAAAATTAGAAATAGTCTAAAATGTGTATAAACTTTACAGGCT
This sequence comes from Perodicticus potto, assembly GCA_963574655.1. Lineage (NCBI taxonomy): Eukaryota > Metazoa > Chordata > Mammalia > Primates > Lorisidae > Perodicticus > Perodicticus potto. Next base: position 17,003 of record CAUYRH010148545.1, on the reverse strand, counting down.
TCTCTTTAGCCATATCCGTCTGAATGTTTTATGGGAATGAATTAGTCAGTGCAGGCAGAGAAAGGAAAGAGGAAAAGTGTTAGTACTTTTTCCCACTGAGTAGCATTTAAATACACTAAAGATCCCCAGATATGTGTGAAAGCCCACCAAACACTTCTGAATTAGTTGTTCGAGGGACCACTTAAAAAAATCTGAAAAATATAAAACTATTAAGAACATACCGGACAAAAATATTTTGGGATCCCGAGGAGATACGATACATATTCAATTTATAGATTCATCCCACTTTATTACCAAATTGGGTAATACTTACAACTGAGAAGGAATATTACAAACCCTTGTCTTTTCACCTTATATTGGCAAAGAAAAGGGTTGGAGTAAGACTTACGGATATCGGTGCACGAAAGTTCAGTGAGTTTGAGTCTCTAGTGCCAAATTCAAAACTTAGAAAATTCATGAATTTTTTTTTCTTACCCCAATAATTTTGATGAATTGTCATGGCTCAAAATAAGATAAAAAAGCACTCCTACAGGAGTCTTCCTTGAAACCGTAATGTTAAACTGAACACCATTTGTTACATAACCATTCTTTCCCTGTAGGGTTGTGATGATACTTTTATTGTTTACTGCCATCTGCTTCAAGGCAATATCTCCTCTTTTCCATTAAAGCGTGAGGTGAGCCTTGTACTAGAATCACATATCTAATTATTTTTAATGATTGTAGCATTAGAAGTTTAGAAATTTCTCCACTTCATTTTTACTTAAAAATCTCCACCATGTCAAACAAATTATAACAAAATTTTCATCACTTATTTATTTATCTTCCTGATAAATGACTACATTATTTTATCAAGATTTTTGAAATCTTTATGGGACATCTGAAATTGGTATTTTATTCAATTTATGGAATACCTGATATTGATATTTTATTCAATCTGTAAATCATTTTGGGAAGAAATGCTATCTTATAAGTCCTCTTTCCTTTGAAGGGTATCACACTGTTTCCATTCGTGTGGTTCTTCTTTTGTATCTGTAAGTAAAAATGTTTTATATCTGTAAGTAAAATTATGTTCTTGTAATTTCTGATATATGTTGCTTTGGGGTTATTTTATATTTGGTATGAATACATTAGTGTCTTTATTACAGCATCTGCTTTCTGAAATAGAAGATATTCCTATAAAAATCTATAACTTTGCTTTCTATTGAACTCTTAATAATGTAAAAGAATTTGTATTGATTGTCTTTTGTTTTCTAGGTAGACAATTGTGTTGAAAGTAAATGAGAGCTGCGAGCTCCAGCTTCCCAACGACCATCCTCTCCGTTCCTCTCCATGTGCCACTGAGCTGGCTGAACCCGTCCACTTCTACAACCACCACCACCTCCATTCTCACCCCAACTTGAATCAACTCTCATCCTCACGGAGGCTGGAGCCTCCTAGCAAGTCTACCCAACTTCCCATTGGTAGCCTTCTAGTTTATTCTTAGCGCTGTCTCCCGGACAATCTGCATGAAATGATCATGCCACTCCAGTCCAGAAAAAGTCAGTGTGTCTTTCTGTTTCTCACAAGTTAAAGACAAAGCTACTCCTTATGGCCTATAATCCACAACAGGTGGTCCTTGCCCACCTTTCCAGGTGCAGCTCACACAACAACCTCCCAGTCGTCCAAGCCTCCTCCTCCAACCCATCATTTCTACACATTGCTCCAAGTACCTTCACCTCCTCTGGGAAGTTTCTTCTCTACATCAAACCCCCCAGATCCATATGCTCAAGGTCTCCACAAGGATCTCTTATCAACATTTGCCATAATTCAATGTCACATATTGTTCACGATTATTTAATGAAAAGCTCTCTGTCTTCCTTACAGATTGGAAGCTCCATGAACCAGATACCATATTAATTTTTTATTCCATTTTGTTCCCAATATTAGCACTTAATATGCCAGATTGAGTAAAGATCTGCAATTGCACATCTGCCAAAAAAAAGTTAAATGATAATTGCAATTTTTATGTTTTTTTCTTAATTAGAAGGGATGCCTATAGCATTGAACATAGCTTGAACTTGAACACAGCTATTGTTTTTTGTTTTAAGGAAGTTTTCTCCAATTCCCAAATCGGGCCACACAGGTGCAAGTTGGAGCTCCTGTTCAGATCAGCCCCAGGACTCTTATTTGTCCCCAGCCCTGCCCCAACCACAGTGCTTTGCTGCTGACACTTTCACCACTCTGGGGGCAACGTGCTATTGCCAATCCCTTTTTGCCATTTGCCTGTCATTTTCTGGCAATCATAGTCTCTAACCAGATATTAATGGCTTGCATCTCTTGAGGGGAGTAGACAGCAGTAATGCTACAAGAAAGATTCCTCCTTTTTAAGTGGGCCACCTCACAAAAGCACATCAGAACATCCAGGGGCTGTTGGTGGGAGACCTTCCAGGAGGATCATAGCAGTTCCCCACCTTCATTCCAGGACGCTGTGCTCTCTCTCAAGTCGTGAAACATTTGCCAATTACAAATGAGTCTCAGCTTCTCTGACTAGTATGCAGTGGATGGAATTTCTTCCAGAGCCTCACAAGAGTTCAATTGTCTTTTTTTTAATGTGAGGTGATGAGAGTTTATGTCAGGTACTTTTGATGCAGAAATTTTTGAATGATTTCAATAACAATGATTGCCCTCCTATAATAAAAGGAGGCAAAAACAGAGATTGACTCTCAACCAATAGATGTTCTCCTAAAAGTAAGCCCAGATGAGGGAAAAAGAAAGAGAATGAAATCTCTAGAGACCTGGAGCTTAACTGTGGGAAAGGAGGAAAAGTGAGAAACTCAGTACAAATAGCTGTCACACTCTGAGACTCTTTAATTCAGGGACTGAGCCTTGATTGTAATTTCTGTGTTCTCTAGGACTTGTCAGATGCTCAATTATAAAAAGCAAATATACAAACTTTGCTGTGAGATAAGTGTCTACTCCGTTAAATTCTTTGTTGCGCCTGACCATTAGAAATCTTCGCTGCTGGGCCAGGGCACGTTGGTCCCAACGCTCATCGATCCTGTGGGGAGCACCTTGGCAATGTTACCATGGTTGACACCAGGAGATTTTTACATTCTCCCTATTCTTGTGGAAATGCTACAGAGGACTTGGTTCAGAACAATACAGTGAATTGTCTTTCTGAGACCCCATAGGAAAAATTTCTCCATGTCTCCTTTCTAGAAATGGGCACTGTTTAGGAGCAATTGATGTACGTTCATCCTGTGTGACTGAGTTAGGTAACTGACCACACTTCCCTCTACCCTGGCTCCTGGGAAATCCTGCAGCTCAACATGCATAACTGCAGGACATTAGCATATGCAACTGAATGCTGTTGTTACTCTTCTAATCGCACAAGTTTTCCTGTGTTGACAGCTGTGTGCCCTCCATGATGTTTCATTTTTATCTTGATCTCTTATTTGCATCTTTGTAAATTTCCTCAGGTCTTTTTGGAAAGGGATGGAATAAAGGAATTAAGAATTAGTACCTTTGGGGCGGCGCCTGTGGCTCAAAGGAGTAGGGCTCCAGCCCCATATACTTGAGGTGGTGGGTTCAAATCCAGCCCCCAGCCAAAAAAAAAAAAAGAATTAGTACCTTTGTATCTTTCCAGAATATGGCTTAAATGAGCCCTGGAAAGAAGTCTATGCCCAGAAATAATTTTTGAAAAGAGAGAGAAGTGGAGCCTGGTAGCCCACACCTGTAATCCGAAGCAAGAGAATTGCTTGAGCTCAGGAGTAAGGGATCAGCCTGAGCAGGAGTGAGATCCCATCTCTACTAAAAATAGAAAAAAATTAGTGGATCCTAGTGGTGGACACCTGTTGTCCCAGCTACTCCAGAGGCAGAAGCAAGAGGATCACTTGTGCCCAGGAGTTTGCAGGAAGCTACGCTGGTGCCATTGCACTCTAGCCCAGGTGACAGAATGAGACTGTCTTAAAAAATTAGAGAGAGAGAGAGAGAGAGAGAGAGGGAGAGAACATTCGTAAGCACCCAGACTCATGGCTGTTCTCACCTACCACATGGTGAGTTTAGAATTTGAGGACTGAAGCTTGTTCGCTTAATGAGTGTGCCTGCAAGCACATGTATAAAGTGCATGGCTCTGTGCTTGGCATATACTACTAAGTACTTGATAAATTTTGAAAATAGAAGTGCAAAAGTATGTTTCTCAGAACTCAAAGTATGTTCTATCAAATCTCAAGTTTGAGCAAGTTGTTCCTTCAGAAGGAAGGCAACATCCAATATTATAGGCAAATAGATGGGCCAGGCCAGGATTCTAGATCCAGTAGCAATTTGGCAGTTTTACTTCCAAAATCCTTTTCTAAAAAAATATGTAATTCATATTTTATAATGAAAATTCTTATGGAAATAAAACAGGTGGGGAAGACTAGTTTGGGCTTCCATTCTCATATCTTTATGAGCCAGAAATAAGGTAACTTGACATTTTCATAATATTTACGTTCTCTTCGTGGTGCCCATAGCCACTCAGAGACATTGACCCATAAATACTGATATGGTTAGACACTTGCTCCCAAATACTACTCTGTATTACTGTACATGTATGTTGTGTAGCTCATCAGAGGGCAATCATTCATTCACTGGACAAGCATACCAACTACTGAGGGCCTCGGGCCCTGTAAATTAAGGAAGGCCCAGAGAAGGATCTTACAGGTGCTTGTATGTATCTTCATTTGTCTTTTGGAGCATATGGATTTATATAAATCAACTTGGCTATTAGGACTGGTTTGCAAATACAATCAATGCAGCATGATATCAGAGTTTTGGAAAGCCATGGGTGTGCCTGCCAGACACATTGCTCTGTTTCAGGATGTGCTATTAAACAGGTATGGCAGACTCGCTGCTGTAGAATCACACTCAGACACACAAGAGATCAGCTCAGAATTGCACCCTAAGAAAGAGGGGCTCACCAAAATCAAAGGCTGTTTCTAGTTTGTTTTGACAGTCTTGAGAAAGTGAATATGTGCCTGGGGTCTATCCTTCATTTGTTAATTTTGGGATCTGGAATTCCTTCAAGATTGTAGCTCTGTACTCTTTGGACCCATCATCATCTGGGTTCAGCTGACAGAGGTATGAGAGCACTCAGGCCTGAGGATGTTAGGGGCATCAATTTGCCCACATTTCTTCAGCTATAACTCAGGTGCATGTGCACACCTAACTGCAAAGGAGACTGGGAGATAATAAAGTCTAGCTATGGTTCCAGAAAAATTAAGTGCCATTTTCTTTTTTAAGAGGTAAGGTCTCACTCACTCTGTCTCCCAGGCTAGAGTGCAGTGGCCTAATCACAGCTCACTGCAACCTCAAACTCCTGGGCTCAGGTGATCATTCCACCTCATTCTCTCGAGTAGCTGAGACTATAGGCATGACTACCTTGCTTGGCTAATTTCCTCCCTTTCTTCCTTCTTTTCTTCCTTTTTTTCCTTCCATCCATTCTTCCTTCCTTCCTTCTTTCCCTTTCTCTCTCTTTCTCTATCTCTCTTTTTCTTTCCTTCTTTCTTTCTCTTTTCTTTAAGAGACAATGTTTCACTATGTTGCCAAGAGTAGTCTTGAACTCCTGGCCTCAAGTTATCCTCCAGTCTCAAGCTCCCAAAGTGCTGAGATTAGTACTGAAACCTTACTGGGATTTATGAGAACCTGAAGATATACTACAACCTAGGCTTGCTTATTTGTTTGTGACCTATTTCTCATTCTGATTCTGTTGTATCATGTCCTAGAGGGCAGCGACTTTGATTCTGATTTTTACCGTTGTTTGCCTATCCCTGGGACAGTGCTTGGGCACACCTATTTACAAATATTTGCTGGATGGGCAAAATGCATAATGACGATGTGGTATATACACAATGGAATACTGTTCAGCCATGAAAAGAATTAAATCCTGTTATTTGTGACAACATGAATGAACCTAGAAGACATTGTGTTAACTAAAATGAGCCAGGCACAGAAAGACAAATACTGCCTGACCTCACTCGCATGTGGAAATTCTCAGAAGTAGAGAGTAGAATAGAGGGTACCAGATGCTAAGGAGCACAGCTGGGAGGATGGAGAGGGGAGACAACCGGTACAATGTCACAGTTAGCAGAGAAATAACTTCTGGTGCTTTAGTGCACAGTAGAGTGACTACAGGTAACATTGATCTGAGTGTCTAAAAACTAAAAGAGATGAATTTAGTTATTCTTATAAGCTGTTATAAATGTTTGAGGTAATGGATGTGCTAATTACCTTGATTTGATCATTGCACAGCGTATTCATATGTCCAAACATTGTACTGAATCCCATAAATATATAAAATTACGTGTCACTGAAAGTTTAAAAAATAGGAAATAATAAATTGGATGAATAAATATAAGGAAGATACGAGCAAATAAAATACAGACTCTAAAAATGAATAGCCTATAGCACAACATTCATATAAATTTAAGATTAGAGAACTGAAAGAACTCAGAGTTCTTTCAATTCAGCATTTTAATTCCTTCATTCTTTTGTTTGTACTGCCAATCAAAAAATATTTGAAAGAGGAATAGAAAGGCAGATGAGAGAGTTTTCAGGGGGTCCTTGCTCGGAGTGCACTAATCCCATTCATGAGGGCTGCACCCTCAGGACCTAATCACCTCCCAAAGGTCCCACCTCCAAATATCATCACACTAGTGTTTAAGACTTAATGGATGAATCTGGGGGGGAAGGATACAAAAATTCAGGCCATAACAGCAGACATTAACTTCATAGAAACAAGTGTGTGTCCATGTGAGAGTTCAGAATACTGATGTGTCCTCCATTAGCGCCCACAATCCTGTGTGTTAAGAAGGATGCTTTTCACATGTGGGCATGGATGGACTATGGAGAAATCAGAACACTTGAAATAAAAAAGTTTAGGGCTTAGTGGTGCCATGTGATAATTGTGCAATAATGGAGAAACCACTTCACCTATTAGATATGACACTTCCTCACATGCAAATTAGATTGTTAGTTCTTGCATTTCATCTTAGAAGTGTTAGAACACAGTAATAAGTAGATAAAGTATTGGTTGAACTAAAGACAATCAACAGACCCATCAACTACGCTTAAGAAGGTCAGTGCTGTCGTCTTGCCTTGCCCCACAAATGTGCAAACAAATAATGAAGCTGGTCACTTCTGGAGGATGGTGGCCATGCTCCAGACTCTCTGACCCTCCTCGTGCTGAACACAATGTTGGATTTAACATCGGTAATCAGTAATTGTTTTTAATTGTTTGAGGGTTTATTAATTAAATGACATTTCACAAATCTGCCTTAATTATATACTTACTCCTTGCTTCTGCTCATAATCATAGGAATTACCTTATATTATCTTTATAGTTGATGAAAGAATTCACATGTGCTGCTTCATTCTATCCTAAGCTCAATCTTGAAAGAGAAGACACCTTTATGCCCATTGTACAGCGAAGGAATCAAAGTGCTTGGAGATTCAGGAATTTTCCCAAGGTAAAAAACTTTCAGGTGCTAGAAATATAACCCCAAATCTTGTCCTGACCCCAGCTCTATGTTTATTCCACTCCGGAAGAGCTCCTCCCAAATTTCTCATAGGTCATGGGACATTATGAGAGCACAAGAAAACTGACCAGGAACAACCTACAGATTTCTTCCAAAGACTTTTGAACATTGTCTGCAAGTGAGGTATCCCTGGGATACACAGTGTCACCTGCAAGCCTTCCTGAGATGGCACATTTCAGACCTTTACATCATGTCTGCAGGATTATCTTCCCCTCTACTATGTAAAAATAGTCCCTCCACTCATTATAGCCACAGCCACCGCACATGATGCCTCCTTATCTGGGACATGCAGGCCTCTTGTGTAGGTAGACCCACTCAGCCACATGCCCTGGGAACCTCTCACTGCTGGTCAGCAGCACGGAAGCTGAAACATTGTGGGTTGTTTTGTGACTTCTTCTTCCTGACAGTTTCCCAAGTCTATCTCTGGATGCCAGTGTTTTCTTTTTAAGAGTAGAGAGTGCTACTAATTGTCCAAATTGATCGGAATCTCATTCTTAATGATTCATTAATTGGGAATATATTTGTTGAGTACCTCTACTGAGCCAGGCTTTGTTCACGTCATCTGGGATAAATTAGTGAACAGAAGAGACAATTAAGCACCGCTCCCCCCCCAGTGGATCTTACATTCTAGTAAAAAGAAATAAACTATCAACAACAGATGTAGTATTTAAATGAAAAAATTATTATGATATAAAGAGAAGAAAAATGGTAGAGGAAAAGAATAGCAATGAACACAGTTTGCAACTTTGGTAAGGAAATAGGCAAATAGCTCTCATTGAGACTGGGATATTCAAGCAAAGGCTTGCGAGGATGTGAGTTTCAGACATAGATGATCCGTGTGGAAATCCTGTGGTATCAGGATACCACGTGGTATGTTCAAGGCATTGAAAAAGGCCGGTGTGGCTGGTATAGAGTGAGGAGTACAGAGGACAAGGAGATGAGACCAGGGAGGTAGGACCAGATTATGCTGAACCAGGAGACATAGGATCCCATAGGCCCTTTAAAGGACTTTGGCTTTTACTTCAGTGAAATAAGGAGCAGTGGGTAAGGACCAAAGAAAAGAAGGATATAATCTTCCATTTTAGAAAGAGTAGCTGAGTAGCTTGGCAAAGAGTTCTGCTTTGACAAGAATAGACTGAGGACATGGGGAAGGGGGCTTGCAGAGAGGCACAGAGCAGCAATAGAAGCAGATCAGCTGGGAAACTCTTTGTGATCCAGGGGCAAGATGCTTGGAATCTTGCAGGGAGCAGGGCAGGAGGCAAGGTGGTAGGGCCAGTTGCTTTCTTCAAGCATGGGATGTAGGGTGTGAAAGAAAGGAAGACATGGATGACTAAGGTGTGAGTCTCAAGCAACTTGAGTGCCTCGGCTACTGGGCATGTGCAGGGAGTGTTATTAAAATTCCCATTTTGGTTATGCTGACTTTGAGATGTCTAATCTATAGTCATAAGTATCTATTGAGTAGACAGTAAGATATAAGCCTAGAGGGAGGAAAGTGTGCTGGCATGGAGGTAAAAATCGGGACTCTTCAGCATGTAGAACACACGTAAGGCCTTGAGACTGGCCGTGGACTGAATGCTTATGACCCCCCCCGACCCCCCACCTTCTAAATTCATAGGTTGAAGCTCTAACCCCTAATGTGATGGGATGTAGAGAAGGGATCTTTGGGAGGTATTCAGTTTTAGATGAGGTCACTAGGGCACAGACTCATAATGCAATTAACACATTTCTCTATGTGCGTCTGTTCACATAAAGGACATAACTAGAAAGAAGCCCTCATCAAGAAGCTGGCCTTATTGACATCCTGATCTTGGGCTTTCAGCCTTTAGAACCCTGAGAAATAATTGCTGCCTAAGCCACCCAGTTTATATTAATTTGTTATAGCTGTCCAAGGTGACAATGACAAGAATGAAAGTACAAAATAAAAGTGGGGAGTGAGGAGAGAACAGAAGAGGGTTTGGATGGTACCCCAGACTTTCCAAAGACTGGGGGAGAAGTGGAAAGATTAGCCAGGCAGAGAAGGAGAAGGGAGTCAAGAAGGGGCTGTGACGGTGCCCTTTTCTGGAAGTCATGGAGGAAAAGGGTCAAGGGCAGTGGGGGCAGGGGTGACTGTGCCCGATGCTGTCGGGCGGTCAAGTAAGATGAGGACCAAGAAGTGACCATTGGATCTGGAAAACTAGAAGTCATCAGTGACATTAAGAAGCACAGTTTCCAAGTCAGAGTAAGTTCAAGAAAGAGTGGAAGAAGTGTATCTAGAGCAGACAGCTCTCGTGAAAAATGACATTGAAAAGAAGAACTGAGAAATGAGCAGTAACAGTAGCAAGCACAGGGGTAGGAGAAGTTTTTGTTTTGTCTTCTAAGATGGGAGAAATAGCAGCATGTTTGTAATCTATCGGATAATCCAGTAGCAAGTGCAAAATTGATGGAGGGAAGCATCTTGAAATGATGTTCTTGAGTACGTGGGTGGATGGGATCTAGGGCATATGTGGAAAGAGAGACTTCAGACAGAAGCTTGCCAGTTCACTTACAACAGGCTCTAAACCAGAATCAAAGGCAGAGGCCAGGATGCTCTTCTTTTATAGGAAAAGACAGCCACTCTTCAAAGCTTTTCCAGTCATGTTTCCTGTTCCAACTACTCAACTCTGCTGATGTAGCTCTAAGGCGGTGTGTATGTATTTTCATTCTAGCAATGAAAATAATTTTATGGTTGAGGGTCACCAAAACATGAGGAACTGTATTAAAGGGTCATGGCATTAGGAAGGTTGAGAACCACTGTTCTAGATGTTTACCTTTGTTTGTTTATTTATTTATTTACTTATTTGAGTATTTATTTTTTATTGAGACGGAGTCTCACATTGTGGCCCTCGGTAGATTGCCATGGTCACAGCTTGCAGCAACCTCCAACTCTTATGCTTAAGTGATTCTCTTGCCTCAGCCTCCCAAGTAGCTGGGACTACAGGCACCTGCCACAACAGCTGACTTTTTTTTTTTTGGATAGAGTCGTTGTTTCACTCTGGCTTAGGCTGGTCTCAACCTCTCAACACAGGGCAATTCACCAACCTCAGCCTCCCAGAGTGCTAGGATTACAGGCGTGAGCCACCATGCCCGGCCTAGATGTTTACCTTTGAAAGACAGAAGCTAACCAAAAACTTTTTAAAATAAAGTAGCAGCAATTATCATTATTAGTGTGTAGAAGATTATATATATATTATCCATCTCTGCAAGCCCCTCTAGTGACCAATAAAAATACTTGCCTCCTCTAGGTTCAGCTGACTCTGACTTTACTGGGCTGGGGGGCTCCCTTAAACCCCCTTAAGTGGACTCTGGAAATAGTCTGCTGCTGCTTTAGCTGCTGGCCATTGAGTGAACTTCATCACTATGGCACCTGCATTGACCAGAGGTCACAGCCTCCCTATTTCACCACCATTGTGCATCACTAAGCTCCTTACTTGCCTGGCTTCTAACTAGGTGGCCACTTCTCACCAGTTCCCACCTGTAGCTGAATCACAACTTTGAACCCTAAGCTAGTCAGCAGGGGTCCTCACTCCTAATAAAAGTCCTGACAGCCCCTTTTCCAGAGTCCCTTTCATGGGTACTAATGGATTTTCTTGATCTATATTTGATACAGAAATCTTCACTCAGTGCTGAAATCAGCTGGAACCAAAAAATCCCACACGCTGCTCTTCCCCAATACCAAGCCATTGGTACCACGGGTTAAGTAAGGTTCTCCTGCTCTTTGGAGACTATCAATTCCTTCATTGGGAGGGGAAGGGAGGGAAGTGGAGGGGATGTGAGGAGAGAGGAGGGGAGAGGAGGGCCCACTTGAAGGGCCCACCCTATAATCCTGGGCTATTCTGTTCAGGAGCCTGAATCCCAGCAGCCTCATCTCATTCCTCTTCTCTCCTAGGAACACCTATATGCCATGGATGCAGAGCCCAAGTTCCATCTCTAATATTCCCTACAGCAGAGGCAATTTCTGCTCAGCAAATACTTCATGTGTTTCTCCACATTTCCCAGCTTCTTTTGTGATTCGTGAGGGGTCATATTAATAGTTCAAGTCAGAGTGAGTGGAAGTAATTTTACCACTTCTGAGCGCCAGTTGTCACAGGTTCATGCGTCTCTTCTGAACTTCTCATCCCGGGTTGTAAAAATCTTGGATGCAACAGTTCCTACAGCATGGCCTCAAGATGGGGTCAGGATGCCCACCCTCGACCAAGGTCACCTGAGTGGGAAATAACCCTTATTGTGTCAAGCCATTACAATTTCAAGGTTTGACTCATGGGATGGCTAAGATAATTATCCTGACTGATCCATCCTTCAATGTGAGCTCGGAGTGGACTGTTTCTTCAATGTGTTCTCTCCTACACATGCCATATATGTGTTTCGAGAAAAGGGTCTGTTGTGAAAAAAGTTTAGGACATGGTTATAGCTGCTTCTGTGAACAAAAACCACCAAGAGAGTACTTGCACATCGTTTATATATCAAACGTTTGAACTCCGTGGGCTACAATTATATCAACAAATGTCACAAATATGCTGGATTCTTGATCTCATAGTGCAACATAAATACACACTGGTGCGAACTTCTTGAGTGTTTTTGCCGTGTTGAATACCAGGGATCAAAACACAAATGACATTTTCTACAGCCAGATGTATTCTATAGAAATAATGATGTTGTGCAATTATTTCATTAATGCCTTATTTTTTTTTGTCCTGCAGAGCATCCTGTTAGGCCTTTATCCCCCCTATGTCCTTCCCCAGCACGTCTGCTATGAGAAGGCTCTAGCCTTTCCTCTGAGCCGCTATCCTAATAAGAATTGCAGAAGGACTCTATGCAGATGCCAAATGACAAGGCAGAGAGAGGAGGTAGTCTTTGGGGCTCCTCGCCAGAAATGACATATACTCAGACCACATATCTCCAAAGAACCATCAGCAACCACAGCAAACCTTTACTGAGCACCCACCTTGTGTTGGGCACTTTGTCAAGAGGTTTTTTCCTAGCACCCATGGCAACCCTACAAATTGGGCCTACTCTTGCCTTTGTAAAGGAGAGGACACTGAGTCTCAGAGGGGCTTAAAAACGAAGAGCTGTCAACTCCAAAGCCATGCCTTTTCCATGACATCATGGGCCCTCCATTCAGATGCCTTTGCCACTAGCCAGATGCCTCTGAGACGTTTGGCTGTTGGCCAGTCCAAGAAGGGAACAGGTTGGGGGCAGGCGCTAACTCCTCGAGCACCTACTAAGTGCCAGGCCTGTGCAAAGGCTTTCCTCGGCTCATCCTGCTGCCTGACCCTGCGCCTGGTGATCAGATGCCTCGGGGCCCCCTTCCAGGTCACACGCGCCTCCTTTATTAATGTGATAGCTGCCACTGAACGTCTTCTTAATGAAATATTTTGGGCCACTCAATCAGTTGTTTGGGTTCAATGAGATATTGATGCCTCTTTATTCAAAGCTCTGTCAGGAGCTTGGAAAACATCATGCTACTTTGAAAAATGAGGGTTTTTTAAGATGAAAAAATAAAAGCCCCAATGATTTGAGAACTTCTCTGGTTGCCAGTTGGCCCCACTCCTTTCCAGGAGCCAATCGGGAAGGACCGTGGTAATAAAAGGTTCCCTCTCCCCCTTCCTGGCTGCTTTCAAGAGTGATTAGCAGAGGGGGATTCATAGGCCTTGGTTTTGTGTTGTTTTGTTTTGGGGTGGTTTCTTTTTTTCTTGCACTTGGAGAATAAGTTAATTATGATTGGTTAAAATTTGTGTGTTTTTGCTTTTATCCCTGAGCCACAATTAGAGCTCCTGACAGCCTCCTGGCCCTCAGAAATTCCAGCTGGTATAATAATTGATAACCGTGGTTATGAATAGATTGGAAACAAGACTGTGAAAGAATGCCCAGCCACTTCAGAGGGTCATTTATAGAGCACTGAAGGGAAAAGAGAATTTCAGGCCTGGAAAGCTTAGAAACAGAATGAGTTTTTATCAGTTTCCTTGACACTGGCAGATCAAAGCCTGGGTTGCGCTCTCTAAGGGTTACAGATAATGGGGTGGCTGCTAATTCATTCTGCTGCTGGAGCTGAGGCCTATTCAGAAGGGTAAACCAGGGAGTTTTCATGGCGTGGCTTTGTAGTCTTTATCATGGTACCAATGCAAGAATCACCTTTTTATTTTAATGAGACATTTGAAAAGTATTTGATTCCCTCTGGGTAGGGGCTTTTCCCCCGGCAGAGACAGTAAGAAAGGGTCTCCCAAGGGAGCCTCATTCTCTGAAAGCAATAGTATCTGCATTCCACCCACCTACCCCCTTGGCAGTTTAATAATTTCAGTGCAAGCTAAATCTGGGCAAATGGGAAAGGAACAGAATAAGCTTACCATTAAATCCAAACAAGTGTCGTTTGCTTTTTTTTTCCTTGAGAATGAGGTTGGCAACAAAGATGCAAGTTCAAATCCCCACTCCACCATTCTCAAAGTGTGCAACTTTGGGAATAGCTTAATGTCCTTCCCTAAATTTCCTCTTCCCAGCTGTGACATAGAACTAATAACAACTACCATGTCATGCTGCTAATGATGTTCGATGTGGCACCATATCTAAGGTACCCAAAGTCTCTAAAGTAGAGGCTGTCAGTAGTCATTCTGGGATTCAATGACTGAATGAATTATCTCCACTGAGCCTCATGAAAATCCTTTAACTGTGTTGAGTAACAATGTGTAATACTATTAATATTTTTTAAGCATCTCTATATCCTGAACTGTGTCTCCTGAAATTCATATCTTAATATCCTGACCTCAGAACCTCAGAATGTGACTGTGTCGAAAATAGGGTCTTGAAGAAGGCGATTCAGTTAAAATGAGGTCATATGAGTGGGCTCTAATCCATTATGACTGATATCCTTATTAGAAAAGGATATTAGGACATCCATATACCCAGAGGGAAAGGGAAGGCTGTGTGAAAATACAGTGAGAAGATGACCATCCACAGGGTAAGTTGAAGGGTGTCAGAAGCAACCAATTTCAGCCTCTAGAATTGTGGAAAATAAATTTCTGTTGTCAGGTACCCAGTCTGTGATATGTAACAAACACCTGCTATATTCCTGCCATCACTTCTAATACTGAGGGTTTTTTCAGGTTTATGGGACTTTCCTATTTGGACACAAAGGGCATGTGAATTGTAGATATAGGATTTGGGGCGGTCCCAGTTTTGCCACTCTGAGCCTTTGGAGCTAAAGACCACTAATGGTCTTTCTCTGAAATACATCCTGGGACTACAGAAAAGCTCATTCCCAAGGTCCCTCTCCCTGAAGTCTCTTTTCCCCACTTTTCCCTACCTCAGCTCAACTGCCTGGTCCTTCTGGCCAAGCACCCCATTCACTCCACCCAGACCCTAGAGGGAGAGTCCAGCCTCCTGGTGTTTGGATGAGCCGCAGCTTTCTCCCAGCCATCCGATGGGAACTAAACAATAGGAGAGCAAACCAGCATCGTAAGCCTTCCATTCGCAGCCACACGGAATCTCATAGCACGCTGTGTGTAGGACCAGTGCTCAGTAAATACTGCGAGCTGAGTTTAATTACTCCTCTAAGTGTTGTTACACAGCCTACTGGCATTTCCAGTTTGATTGGCAGAAATGATTAAATAAATCAAAGCACGCAAAGTAGTTTGTGAGTGTAGATATATTCACAGTTATTCAGAACAAAATCTGACCTTGTATGTAAAAAGCATCACAGAGTCCCTGAAAAGGGTAATTTTGCCTTGCAGATTGGAAGTGAATTATTCCAGACCAATGCAGCTGACTCTTAAGCATACTCTCCACCTCTTCTCTAGTCCATTCTTCACAGTGCTTCTGGGGGTAATTGCAAAAGCATAATCTGGCCACAGCTTCTCTCGGCTTAACACCTTTATTTCTTTAGGAGAAAAGCCAAGTTCCTTATGAGGCATTGCGAATGTCTACAATATCAAGCCAGTCAACCTGTCCATCCTCATGTGCCAACTTTCTGAGTTTCCAAAGCCTCCCCATGCACATTTCTCTGAATGTGCTTTGCCCATCACCTCTGTATGGTTGTGCCTGTGCTTCCCTCAGCCTGGGATGCAGTCACCTACCTTCTCTACCCAGCAAAGTCATCCTCACACTTAGGGCTCAGCTCACGTTCTACTTCCCATGCTCAATCCTCTCACTCAAGTGAAGCGTTTGTGCCTTCTTCTCCCTGTGTCTGAATAATTTTATTTATTTTTGCATCCACCACGTTTTGGTGGGATGGAACGAGAAGGCAGGTGGGGAGAAGACAAAGATTAGGATGCTTTGTAGATGAGCCAACCGATTCCATGCAGAGTTCTTTAAGGACGAAACCATGACTGAGGAATTTTTGCTTCAGAGTTTCGATCCTGACCTGTTGAGGTTCCAAAGGAATCTCAGTGGCAGATTCAAATGAACCAAAAGTACAAATGATTATAAATGAATCAGAATGTGAGCCACTCATTGAGAATTGAGAATATCCATGTACATATGCTATAGTACTTGAAAACCCAATTCAAGATGCCCCACACTGCCTAATCTGGAATCCTGGTAGTTTAGAATTAAAATTATTTTGGCATATACTATACTCAGGAGAAGAGAAATAAGAATGATTTGGTAAAGATATTGCACCTAGACTTTAGAAAGTAAGATATGCTGCTCTTCAAAAGGGCAGCCTTCACAGTGACACGATGGTTGAGGGCTCAGGTGCCCATTACTTGGACATTGTGAGATGGATTCTTAATTCTGATTTTCTATGTCCAAGGCCTTTCTATCACTACCTTTTCTTTAAATGTATCAATGCCACATCAAATTGTAATCAAGCAAGAGGTCTTGGTCTAGAAACATTCTTCTATCTACTATGCACTGAATATTTATTTAATCACTCTAAGAATTCTAGGTGGCCTTGGTAGAGCCTTTGATATTAGAGTTATGTATTAATAAATGTTGTCTTCTAACCTTGACTGAGAGCAGTGTGAAGAAATAATTTGTGTTCTATTATCTCTATTCCATTCAATTGTTAGCTCACTGTTGGCATAAAACACGTGGTAAATAGACTTTTGAATGAATAGATGGCATAATGGATGGATGTGTCAGTAGAAGGATGTTTGGATGGATGAGTGGATAGATGAACAGATGGATGAGGAAATAAATGTTACTAGAATCCTGATCTTACACTTGTTTTGGAAGGAGACTCAGTAAAAAAACAAACAAAAAGCTTTGACGTGTAGCTATGATGGATGTTGTAGGATTTCCCACAGTGATAAAGGGCGTGGTTTAGGAAAATCCAGTTAGTGCTTTTTTCCCCCCATACTACCTAAAATTACCATGTAATTACAAAATATCAGCTTTCTAGCCTGACCAGGGAACCATGTTTCTTATTGACCCAACAAATTTGTTAACAGAGAGCTGTTACCAGAGCTGTGCTAGAATTTCCAGCATCCACAAATAAGAAAA
>CAUYRH010148544.1:0-13643 GCA_963574655.1 Perodicticus potto | reverse complement strand
TCAATATCATTTAGGGAAATGCATTTCAAAACCCCAGTGACATACCGCTTCACACCTACTAGGAAGGCTAGAATAAAAAAAAGATGGACAATTACAAGCTTATCAAGAACATGGAAAAATTACAGATTTCATACACCACTCGTGGAGATACAAAATTGTTCATCCAGTTTGGAAAATAGTCCAACACTTCCTCAAAATGTTAAACATAGAGTTACTGTAAGATCCAGCTAGTTCTCCTCTAGCTAGCTGCAAAAAGGAATGAAATCATGTCCATATAAAAACTTGCATGTGAAATTTCATAGCAGAATTATTTATAACAGACA
The DNA here is from genome assembly GCA_963574655.1 of Perodicticus potto. Taxonomy (NCBI): domain Eukaryota; kingdom Metazoa; phylum Chordata; class Mammalia; order Primates; family Lorisidae; genus Perodicticus; species Perodicticus potto. Next base: position 13,320 of record CAUYRH010148544.1, on the reverse strand, counting down.
AAAATGGAAATAAAATGTCTATCAGATGATTAGATTAAAAGAGGGTGCATATCTATACAATGGAATATTATTTGGCAATAAACAGAAAAATGTACAGATGCATGATACAACACGAATCAACTTGTAGACAGTGTGCTAAGTGAAGAAGCCGATCAGAAAAAGTCACGTATCCCAAGATTCCACATGTCTGAAATGTCCAGAACAGGCAAATTATAAAGAGATAGAAAATAGATTAGTGGCTGCCTATGGCCTTGGTGAGGGTGGGTCAGGGAGAAATGGGAGTGACTGCTGGTGGGTACAGAACGTTTTAGTGGGCAATGAAAATGTTCTAAGATTAATTGTGGTGATGGTTTCACAGTTCTGTGAAGATACTAAAAACTACAAGATTGTGCTTATTAAATAAATGGGTGAATCATGGACTGTGTGAATTATGTTTCAGTAAAGCTGATACACCCGTGCATGTTATATACACTTAAATGTATGTACTAGGTGAATTGGAGACGTAGATAAAGTAGTGATTTCTGCTTGGTGGGTCACAGAGGGCTTCATGACAGAAGGGAGGTTGGAAGTGTGGATGGCACTGGAGGAAAGGTAAAGGGTTTTCAAGCAGAGAGGAGGGAACCTGCACCTATGGGGAAGCACGGAGCAGCCTGGTTGAGTGTGGCTGAAGCACAGCTGCATATTGAAGGCTTTAAAAAATGAACTTGGAGAGCAAGAAAGGGATGCATTTGAACTTTAACTCAAAAATAATGGGGCATCTTTGGTAGTCTGAGGAGGAGGTGAGGGGGTGACAGGATCATATTTGCATTTAAAATGATCACTCTAACAAAATGGAGAAATGGGAACTGCAGGCAAACTGTAGTAGGTGTCTAGGTGGAAAATGGTGTCATAATTCCAGCTGAAAATAAGGAGGAGGGAGCTAAGATCTTAGTGGTAGAAAATTGGATATGAAGGAGTTAGAGCCTCATGACTTGGTGAAAAGCAGCATGGTACCTGGTATGTAGTGGACAATAAATATTTACTACGTGGAAATGGATCTTGAAAGAACTTATACTTAGCTATTTCAAAATGGCAAAAATGTAAAAAGTAATCTAAAATAGTGCATGCTTCAAATGATATCATCTTTGTATACATTGTCCCCTTGAAGGGAAAGAAATTATATATGGTATAATCTATAAATGTATTTTTACATACTTCAAATCTATGGAAATAGGCTCGAGTATGTAAAACCACTCAAACATTTCTTCTCAAGGAGAAGCCAAAATATTTAATAATAAAATAACCACCAAAGCAGGGGCTTTTTATGGATATGGTAACGTTCTTTTTATAGCTATGTTCATAGATCAGCATAATCAATTATAAGCCTCTTAATTTTTTAGGGAAATATGATACTAATACTCTGATGTTTTGCACTACCAACTATAAAAATAGATGGGCTGGGAGAAAGCACCTTCCCTGTATGGAATGTTTTTCTCCCATTGTACCATAATTTTTTGGAGATGCTTAAATGTTCAGTGTTTAACTAAAGAAACCAGGTAGCTGGTGTGGCCACCAGTTATTGAGAGTACCCCTTCTTTTTCAGGCTTGTAGTAAGATGTTGAGGTTGTGAAATACTGATGTCCACATTTCCTCATCCTCAGCCTCTAAGATACACAGTCATGGTCATATAAGCGTTCCTCTCTCACCACCTCCTGAACCAGAAGTATACATTCTTCCTCCAGTGAGAAGGTGCTGCCTGTTCCATAGTAGTGCCATACAAAATGTTGTTCAAGGGTGGCGCCTGTGGCTCCAAGGAATAGGATGCTGGCCCCATATACCAGAGGTGCTGGGTTCAAACTTGGCCCTAGCCAACAACAACAAAAAAAAAAACAAAAAAAAATGTTGTTTAAATTATTTGCAACATTTAGCCATCGCATATTTACTCAATTTTAGATTGTGTGTTTTTCAGAATCATATCAGGTTGAAAATTACTTGGCTAGCACACATCAATTAGAATTCTAATATTGTGAATAGCAGAAGCTTTCAAAAGTAATTGCAGTGCACTCTGGAGTGTATTTTATTTGTAGTGTTTCTATGTTGATAACAAATCAAATCATTTCATTCCAAGTTTATAGTAAGAATAAAGAGACTTAATTTTTTTTTTTTTTTTTTCTTGAGACAGAGCCTCAAGCTGTCACCTTGGATAGAGTGCCGTGGCATCAAAGCTCACAGCAACCTCCAATTCCTGGGCTCAAGCGAGTCTCCTGCCTCCGCCTCCCAAGTAGCTGGGACTACAGGTGCCTGCCACAACGCCCAGCCATTCCTTGGTTGCAGCCGTCATTGTTGTTTGGCAGGCCGGGCTGGATTCGAACCCGCCAGCTCAGGTGTACGTGGCTGGCACCTCAGCCCGTTGAGGCATAGGCACCAAGCCAAGAGACTTAATTTGTTAAACAGTTAATCTCAACTTTTTGTTAACTCACATCTTAACAACTTAGATTTTAAAAATCCTTTTTCTATAGTTTGTGTTTTCAAAGAACATTTTCCAAATATAAAATTATTAAAAACTGTATAAAAATATGTCCACGCACATACGTATAAATTCACGCACGCACACACACACACACACACACGTTTATACTTACATATTCCACACATATTCTGATAATTGTTTTTGCCAGCTGAGAATCACTATGCTGGAGGGTTTGTAAAAACTCAGTTCAGTTGTTCATTAACTTATTTTTTTTAAATGATAAACAAAGAAAAGAAACAGGAGGATAGTGCTAAAAGAATGTTTGTCTCAAGGCATTCTTATTTAAAAAAAAAAAAAAAAAAAAGAGTTACAAATAGCCACCATTAAGGATGCCAGTTTTCTTAAGCCCCAAATCCTTTAAACAAATGATACAAAGTAATGGATTTCATCAGTGGCAACTATTCCAATTAGTGATTTATTGTGGTTCCAATTAAGTGTATGCTTAAAAATAGTGGAAGACAGGAACTTCTGAAAAAGTACCTACCACTGATGTTTTCTTAAATTATATAAAGCTTAGGCAAGACAAATCATACAATTTTCACATTTAATAGTTTATTTAACATAAAGTTAGAATAAAATTAATTGTATTTTCACTTATGTTGTACTCAGGTGATCAATACATTTTCTTGATGTTTTAATACATTGCTATATTTTTTAATTTCACTTCTACTATTATTATCTCCTGCTAATAGCTGATATGTGTTAAGCTCTTTCCGTAACTCTAAGCAGATAACTAAATATCCTTATGCTATTACCCCTGGTTAATCTCTCCCAAGAAACCAGATATAGGCAGTTATTGTTACCATTTCACAGCAAAGTGAGGCTTTGGTGAGGTCTGGGGTTGAGACCTATCTTGATGCTTATATTTTTCTTTCGATTATATGTATTTTTAGCAGTATTTTATTGTACAAAGACATGAACATAGATGCCTTTGGTGTTCAGCAAGCTCAGGACGCAGACTCAAATGCATAGGCCAGATCACATAAAGCACTAGCTTCTTTTATATAACCTGATGTCACAAGGGAGTATCTTTAAGGGAAAGAATAAAAGAGCAGAAAGGTAATGCTGAAATTGAAAATACACTATAAAAAATACATTTTGCTCTATGAGTATATGGTTGGGATTTTTGCATCATGGAAATATTTTCTCACCAAAAGATCTAAGTTCAGGCTCTTATTTATTCCTGATGTCTGCATCCTCCTCTGTTTCCCTGATTTTTGTTATTTTTTTTCCTTTTATTAGTTTTTATTTATATTTATTTATATTTTTATTGTCTTTATTATTAAATCATAGCTGTGTACAATAGTGCAATCAAGGGGTACAATGTGCTGGTTTCATATACAATATGAACTATTTTCATCAAATTGATTAACATAGCCTTCCTGGCATTTTCTCAGCTATTCTATGAAGACATTGGTATTCTGCATTTAGTAAGGTTCACCTGCACCCTTCTAAGATGCACCGTAGGTGTGGCCCCACCAATTAACCTCCTTCTACCCCAACCTCTCCCCTCCCCTCCCTACCCTTGCCCCTTTCCCCATATTCTTGTGCTATAGTTGGGTTATACCCTTCATACAAAAGCTATGAACTAGCTTCATAGTAGGGCTGAGTACATTGGATACTTTTTCTTCCATTCTTGAGATACTTTGCTAAGAAGAATATGTTCCAGCTCCATCCATGTAAACATGAAAGAGGTAAAGTCTCCATCCTAAGAGCTTTGATTTAACTTAATTACCTCTTCAAAGTCCCTTTCCCCTAATACAGTCACATTCTGATGTGCTGGGCTTAGGACTTCAACATACGAATGTGGGGATAACACAACTGAGCCCATAGCACCCCAATTTTGAGCAGGGGTATCTTCCATGGCTATCTGGTTTCTGTCACCCAGTTTACATTGAGAAAGCATTAGGTAGCTAGACAGCTACCCCTAAAAACACACACACATATAAAAAAAACTGCCATCTGCTGTTGTACCTGATTTCGATGATTTAAAAAAAAATTGTCTATTCACAACATTTCTGACACCATATTTTTGAGTGTGTATATTTCCACCAACAACCAAGCCTGCAACTCTGCAGACACCAACCAGGTGTCCTACAATTTAGTTGAATTCTGACAGTAACTGCCCAGAGCTCACACAGACCCCACAGGTCGGGGGCTCAGTCCCACAAGGCTGCCTTCCAGTTTGACACCAACGGCCTGTCACCCTCACTGCTGTTCCTCACTGCAAGTCGAGGGTTTTCATGATCCCCCTTCCTCGGGTTCAGTAGTTTGCTGAATGGCTCATAGCACTCCAAGAGCCATTTTGTTCACTCTCACTACTTTGATGTAGAAGATAGCAGGAAGGGCACGGGAGAACGGCAGGTGAAGACGTGGTTGGAGGCTCCGCAGGGTCCTGAGCAGGATGCTGCTGAGACGGCAGTGTGCCCCTCCCAGCAGGTGGATGTGTCTGCCAACCCAGACGCTGTCAAAACCCTGTCACTTAGGACTTTTGTTTGTTTGTTTGTTTTTGAGACAAGGTCTCACTATGTCAGCCTCGGCAGAGTTCTGTGGCATCACAGCTCACAGCAATCTCAAACTCTTGGGCTTAAGCGATTAGTTTGCTTCACGAAAGAATCCTGAGTAGCTGGGACTATGGGTGCCCATCACAACGCCCAGCTGTTTTTTTTTTTTTTTCTTTTGGTTGCAGTTGTCATTGTTGTTTAGCAGATCTGGGACGGGCTTGAACCTGCCACCTTTGGTGTATGTGGCTGGCGCCCTACTCACTGAGCTACGGGCACCGCTTGATGTGTTGAATCATTGGCCACTGGTGATTCCCATCTGCCCCCCGGAGGTCTGGGTGTTGGTGGTACTGAAATTTCCTGCCTCGTGTCCATGCCTGGGTCTCCCTAGAGCTCATCTGGATGCTCCTTGGGGCCCATGACTCCAGTCACCTCACGAGCACACAAAAATGCTGCCTTATTACCATGGAAATTGCAAAAGTCTTAAGAGCTCTTGTATCAGTGGTCAGGGATCAAAATCTTACTTTGTAATACTCAGATCACTCAGGAAACTAGTAGGGTGTGAGGCAGTGATTTTCAACCAGTGGGCTGGGGCACACCTGTGGGCCCCAAGAGGGTCTTAGGTGAGCCTTGAACATTTTAAAATCATTAATTAAATTATTTTCAAACATTTAAAGCAAAGTAAGTACATTCTTTCTGTTTTTTGGTCAACTTCAGTGGAAGTTTAACTATAGGTTCAAGTGTGCCATGAGATAAAAAAGGTTGAAAAATACTGATTTTAGGAGTTTTGTGATGGGAACAAGGGGAAGAGAGCAAGTTCCTCTCTCTGTGTGTGTCTCACTGTGTTACATAAGACAGAATCTGGGAAATTAAACTTCAGCATGGTAACAGAGACCGGGACGAAGTGGGGTTTGGAAGAGGAGAATGTGTCTTTCGTGTAAGAGGAATGTAAACAGTTTTGATTTGTGAGCGGACTGGGGAGGGAAGAGGGCTGGGAATGTGTTGTCATCGCTCTAGTTGAGCGGTCAGCCTACTTCCACGAGCCTTCAGTCACAGCTGGCCCTGGCCCTTGCTTTGACAACAGAACTAGGTGGACGTGTCTCCATGTGCCCTCCGTACATCTGTCTTTGGAGTGAGGGCTAATCCCGATGCAATGCTGAGACAAACCTAAGTCACCTAGAGTCACAGTGAGCAGATCCGAGGGTGCCCCAGGTGAGGAGCTCGGCTGAATCCCAGCCTGGAGCTAGTGTCAGCAGCAGTGACATAACTGAGCCATCTCAAATGCCCCCACTCAAGTCAACCCTCCCAGTGACAGCAGCTCCACCCAACACTGGGCAGCAGAGGAGACCCTTCCTGGTCAACCTGCATCCCTGGAGGAGGTGATAAGGTCAGTTTTAACCCTTAGGACAGATTGTGACACAGCAATAAGTAATTGAAATTGTCCTCATGACCTTACCATGGAGGTTTTAAAACATAAACCAAATTTTTTTAAGTGTTGAAGGCGAGGAAACAACCAAGAAGTATTTAGATACAGAAAAATAGATGTTTCAGGGAAATTATTTTAGATAAGTCCTCTCCGAATTTAAAGTGAAAACAAAGACTCCAGTTTTGGACACATTCAATCTGGCATACTTTTTACATATTCAAAGGGGGTTGAATGAATTTAATTTGGTTTTTAATTTCGTATATACTAGTCTGGAATTCAGAGAAGTTCAAACTAGAGATAAAAATTTGGGAGACATTTGTCTGTGAAAGTTATTTAAAGTTACATGATAAACATTTATCACCTTGAGTGCAAATTCTGAGAGGTAGTAGAGTTGATAGCAGCAAGGGGGCTAAGAAAGGAATTTAGAAACAGAAATGTAGCAGTGCACAGGAAAATCAGGCAGGAGCAATTGGTCAGCCGTAAGCAGAGCGAGGAAGGTCAGCGAGCAGAAGTGCCATATGTCTGGCACAATAATGGTAAGAGTTACACTTTTTTTGCAATTTTTGGCCAGGGTCAGATTTGAACCCACCACCTCCGGTATATGGGACTGGCGCCCTACTCCTTTGAGCCACAGGCACCGCCCCACACTTTTTATTTTTATTTTTTTTACCTTAAGTTGCCATATAGCTAGTATATTCAGCAAGTCCCAGAAAAACAGTAAACATTTCACTGCAAAGGAACAAGTTATAAAGGAGAAGAATTTGAGAGAGAAAATATTCTTTTGTGGCAATTGGAGGTCAATGCAGGCAGAGGGGAGGCTGTGCAGAGGCAGGAAGATCCTCTCAGCTCAACTGTGAGCAGGTGCATCTACCTGCGAGGAGCATTCACTTGGTACTTGATTTCTGTATTTCAACATCTTTTGCAGAACGAGGTGAAATGGTGTGGTTGTGCATGCTGGAGAGATCACATAGGCTGTGATATCTGGTTTAAAAGACTCAGAGAACACTAGGCCTACTCTCTCTTCTCTACTGAGACATGGGGCTTTTATTTGAAAGTGAGATTATCATATCACATCACACCATATCATACGTACATACACAAGAAAGGTAATCCCTTTCTAGAAAGATGCTAAGATACAGAAGTTGTGCCCACGTGAAGGTGACTCGTGTCAGTCAAGTCAACATACCTAACTGTTACTGACAATGCAGATTTCATCTCACTGATATGAAGTATCTGTAATAGTCAAAGTGATAGAAGCAGAGGATATAGTAGTGGTTGCCAGGAGCGAGGGGTGGTGGGAATCAGGAGCTGTTCAAAGAGTCTAAAGTGGGTGGCATCTGCGCCTCAAAGGAGTAAGGCACTGGCCCAATGTGCTAAAGCCAGACAAAAAACCCAGCCCCAGACAAAAAATCACTGTAAAACAAACAAATAAACAAACAAATAAACAAACAAAAAACACCAACAAAGAGTCTAAAGTCTTAGATAGGGTTGGCAACTATGGTATTGTATACTTACAATGTCTTAAGAAGGTAGCTCTCACTCACATTTAGTGTTCTTACACCAAGAAAAAATAATTTTTGCTAGGAAGCTTTGGAAAGTGTTTAATTCTTGAATGATTTTATCATGGGTGTTTGTACATGTACAAACTCATCAAATTGTATGTGCTATATATGTAAAGTTCTTTGTATATGAATGACACTTTAGTAAAGCTGTTAATAAAAACAGAATACAATTCAAAGCATTTTTGAAAGGGCCAGAATATTTCCTACTAAATAAAAGCTGAAAAGTTATATCAACCATCAAGAATCCACTGCTTCAGAGTCTGATGCAGGAAGATCCCTTGAACCCAGGAATTCGGTGCTACGGTGAACTAGGCTGTCCATTCTACCCAGGGCAGCAGAGTGAGACTCTGTCTCAAAACAAAAAAGCAAAAACAAACCTGGCCCCGGCCAAACTGCAACAACAACAACAAAAATAGCCGGGCGTTGTGACGGGTGCCTATAGTCCCAGCTACTCGGGAGGCTGAGGCAAAAGAATCCCCTAAGCCCAGGAGTTGGAGGTTGCTGTGAGCTGTGTGAGGCCACGGCACTCTACTGAGGGTGATAAAGTAAGACTGTCTCTACAAAAAAAAAAAAGAGAGAGAGAGAGAAAAGAAAGGAAAAGAAATGAAAAGAAAAACAAAAGTATGGAGAATTCAAACTCATTTTCACAATTCTCGGCTCTTTACCAAGGACTCTTATCTTTTCAGCCACACCCTCACATACATCAGTTTTATGTGGACCAGAGCAAACCGTCAGCCCCGTGCAGGACCCAACCCAGGCTTTTCATCTTGTCTCTAAGGCTCTCTCTTCCAGTTCACTGTCCGTTTAAACCCTAAACATTCTTGAGACCCATATCAAATTCCACTTTCTGCTCAAACAGCCTCAAAATAAGTGAATGTATTATTCTCTTTCTCTGCAACTACGTGGCATTTAAATAAGTGATTCAGACACACACACATGTATGTAGTTTCACAATAGTTAGAAATTCTAATAGAAGAAGAGGTTCCAATTATAATAACAATGACAAAGAAATACTGGGAATGTGTTTAAGAAATATGAAGTGATATCATGGAAATACCAAAATCCACTGTGGGACGACTGGATTCCTTCAATGGATGAAAGAGTCCAGTGTGGCTGAATAAGAAGGAGGCTGCAGGTCAATCAGAACAAGACAAAGAGGGAAGCAGGGATCCAACATCTGTACCTGTTGCCGCACCGAGGAGCCAGGCTCCGTTGAAAAATACCGGGAGACCCGTGAAAACTTTCAAGACTGCAGTTGCCTGAGTAGACTTCCCTCTATGACAGAGAATTCTTTTGGAAGATGATAAAGCAGATTGCGTAGACAGGAAGACAGATCTACTAGAAGGCTACTGAGGTATACAGGCCGTATCTCAAAGACCTGGAGTAGTCGGCGGTGCTCTCTGAACTGGGTAGACTCAGCAGACGCATTCCCCGGGGAAGATGAGACCTGTCCTGTGAAATTTGATGTGACTGAAATTCAGCGTGGACGTACAGTTCCAGACTCAGGAGTGCAGAGAGGCTGGGCCACAGCAGGTCCAAACATGTCACTGGCACAGGATTGAGAAGTGAGGACCTTGGGTAAGACACACATGTTCAGAGAAGGTGTAATGTGAGACCAGAAGCCTGGTGGCAGAGGCAGGAGGAACGCCAAACTTTAAGGATAGGGGAAAAAGAAATACAGAGAGAGGTGCCCAGAACGGCTGTGCTGTCCGAGGCACGCCGGGGACCAGCCCCGCAGAAGCTGAGAAAACACCAGGTTTCAAAGACTGAACAGCTCAGGATAGCAAGTGCCACCATGAAGAAGCCAGACACAGGACCTTAAAATCTGTCATAGTTAGTTAAAGACTTCAAGGTAATTGATGCCCTTAGCAAAAGCTTCTCCTGAATGTGAGAAGCAGAATCCGTGAGTAACTGAGTCAAGGGCTGGTTGGCGGCTGGCACTGATGTCCTCAAACCTGGGAATTGCTGAGAATCGCACGCAGATTCAATGGAGGACAAGGAAAATCCAGCAGAGAATGAAACCAATGAAGGGGTGGGCTTGTCGCTGAGAAGGCAGAGGCTTCCCTGGCCTGGCCTGAACCTAGAACCGGTCTGCACTTCCTTTCCGCCTGTTCTCACTTCCCATTCTGAAAATTTCACGAGTCATCCAGGGTATACCTGATTTTATTCCCACAGTGCGAAATGTGTTCTTTACATTTTCAGCTTGGATTTCATTGCAATTACACTCTCCTTTACCTTGCAATGTGTAATTTTAAAAGTACTGTTTTTCCTCAGCCCATTTTCCTCTTCCCTTCATGCTGCAACTGCTGTTCATCCGTGAACACAAGCTAAAATGAGGCAGCATCTTAAAGATACAAACAAAGGATAAATACTTACTACGGGATTAGGGAATTTTCCTATTATGTTTGTGGGTAAAAAGGTGTTTTTCTGAAACAGAGTCTCAAGCCGACACCCTGGGTAGAGTGCCGTGGTGTCATAGCTCACAGTAACCTCAAACTTGGGCTCAAGCAATTCTCTTGCTTTGGATTTTCTATTTTAGTAGAGAATGAGGTCTCACTTTTGCTGGTGCTGATCTCAAACTTGTGACCTCAAGCCCACCCTCCTTACCTTCCAGACTGCTGGGATTATAGGTGTGAGCCCAGCTGTTTGTGAAAATGTGTATAAATAATTGCAGTTTTATCAACTAACTCACAAAGTAAAGTGAAATGATTAAAAGATAAATTATGTGATTCCATGTCTCCCCATCTCTTGATTTCTGTGCACTGCTAAGTTATGTAGCATCTAAAAGGCATGTTCTGCTGGGAATGAGGTCTTCTTGGGGAGAGGCAGCGCGTGTTAAAGCCAGGTTGTAGAATTTGGCTCTTAACAGATCACCCACTCACTAATAGTTTACCTTTTGCCCAAGTTATCAATTGTCATCTCAATTGTCATCTTTCTCATCTGACTACTAGGTATGTAATATCTGATTCATAGGCAGGTTGGGAGTTCAATGAGCTATTAAACTCTGGGTAAGCAATGAAAATGGAACATTGCAATTATAAATGGAATTTACATATAAACACAAGAACTTGTCAGCTCATTACCACATAAACCTGAGTCACATGGTCAAAATATAAAAATTTGCAAGAATAAATGAGATGGGAATTATAAACAAATTCTCATGCCGGTTTAAGACATGTGGCTTATGGTAAGGTGTCAGGACAAGGCCAAGTCACAGGGGACAGGCCTGTCTCCTATCACACTACAAGCTTGCTAGCAGAACATCCTAGAGAGATGGCATTTACAAGTTAAGAGAATGCAATGAGTTCACTATGAACCGATATTTTATGAAACAGTGTTTTTATTCTAAAAGCTTATGGTATTGTCATCTAGTTCTCTTGCTCATATTTGGCCTCACAATTATTGTTGCATTTTCTGAGTGGGTGCTGTGATCTGACGGGAGCTGGGTCTTCAGTTGGCTGTGTCACTCACCGTCGTGACCACAGGCAGAGTCATCCTCATGTAATGGACAGAACTCCCCAGGCTGACAGTTTCCTCCCAACTCAGTTATTACGAGTCAGAATTTATCTTCAGTCATTTATGTGTAAGTTGCTTAATAATAAAGTTTATTGAATTATTAGTAAAACCAATGGATGGTGTGGTTGTCTGCCTGAAAGCCACTCTGTCGTTCCGTGTTACCAGTATCTGTAGCATTTGATGGTAGCGTCAGTTCTGCGGAGTCTCTCTCACAAAGCCGTGCCTTAAGGTATAATTACAATCTCGGCAACAGCACTGTGATAAATGTTCACTATTCTAAAATGATCCTTTTCCCCCACATCAATAAGCTTTATGCTGCATCTAAAGGCAGCCATTCAAAATTCCTTAATAACGGTGATTGCAGCTTTTTGCTGACTATTATGCAGTCACCGTCGCTGTAAGAGCTGACAATTAACTTCAAAGAAGCTGAATTCATGTCACAATCTGCACTAAGCACAGTCCACGTGTAGTCCAGGTTGAAAGATTACTCTGAATTTTGCTGTGTTGGCAGCAGTTCTAATAAACAAGGAACTCAAATACCAAATAAGAAAATCAAATTTGACAACATCTGATGTGATGACATATTTATAGGAGAGGATATAGAAGATTCAAAGACAAAGACAAGAAACCCCCATGAAGAGCAATTTATGTGAATGTTATTGACAGGACAGGAGAACAAAGAGCCCGTTGCTGGCCATTCTTCTGTGATCACGCTATCCTATACCCAATCTTTTTCTACTATTCTGGTAAAATGCATTATGACAAGAATCATTAAATGTATAACAACAGGCTGTTTAGAGGACAATGTTAGAACCCTCTAGCATGACACCTGCCTGGTAGCCTGAATTATAAAAGTTCACAGCTGGAATGGCGTTAGGTGTATAATTGATGTGAGAATCACTTCTATGCAGCCTTGATATACGTTTGTTAATGAGTGCTTGAATATTCCCAGTTTTCAGGGAACTCATTATACAGAAGGTAAAGTGATATTGTCAGAAGAGCGGTGTCTTCAGGGTTTGATAGACATGAATTTGAATCTCTGATCTACTTTTCTACTAATTGATCTGGAAAGAGCTAAATACAATCTCTAATTTCCTCCTTTTGGAATAGGGAGGTAATCTCCAGCCAAAAATCATATTCATTATTTTTCAAAAATCACTTTCTTTCTTTTTTCTTTTTCTAGCTGTCTTGGCTCTGGGCCAACTTTAAATTATCTAGTTATTAGCATATTGGTGGTTTCTGGATTGTTCCCACACTTAAAATCACACCACTCTCATAGCTACAGACATCACTGTCGGGGTACTGACTTAGATATACCTCTAACTGTTACTGCCAGTTAGAATTTGTCAACCTCTAGGCTAGCTGTAGTACCTGGGAAACAAGTCTGGCAGGATAGTTTTGATCTTAAGTAACAAAAAACCTATTTAAAACTAAAAGGATTAAGTTTTGGCTCCTATAATTATAAATTTCAGACAGAGATGGAATTCGATTCATCACGTAGGTAAGATCACTGGAGACCTGCGTCCTTTATTTATTTATTATCTTATTTACAGGCCAAGTTTGAACTCGCCACCTCTGACATATAGGGCCGGCACCCTACTCCTTTGAGCCACAGGCACCGCCGACCTGCGTCCTTTCAGTCTCTGTTCCGCGTCTAAGTTACCGGTTTTAGTTGGAGAGTGTTGCCCCCACATAGCCAGAGGGTCAGTGCTAACTGTTCCCAGGGTCAGGTGTTCACCACCCACACAAATTCAGGATTTGCAGGTAAATCTCTAAAATATAACTGTCCATTTTCAGATAATTTGG
>CAUYRH010148543.1:0-31578 GCA_963574655.1 Perodicticus potto | reverse complement strand
TCAAGCTGTCACCCTGGATAGAGTGCTGTGGCATCACAGCTCACAGCAACCTCCAATTCCTGGGCTCAAGCGAGTCTCCTGCCTCCGCCTCCCAAGTAGCTGGGACTACAGGTGCCTGCCACAACGCCCGGCCATTTTTTTTGGTTGCAGCCGTCGTTGTTGTTTGGTGGGCCCGGGTTGGATTTGAACCCGCCAGCTCAGGTGTACGTGGCTGGCGCCTCAACCCGTTGAGCCACAGGCGCCGAGCCAGAACGGGTGAATATTAATTTCAGACCCACGATCCTGGATTCTGTTTGTTCTTACCTATTATGCTGAACTCCAAGGACTTACTGTCCAGTTTGGGATGAATTTGAACAATCTGCATGTTCTCCTTTGAGCTCCTTTTTTTTTTCTTAAACATCTCGGAGACTGGCTTGGGTAAGAATGCGATGCTCACTGCTGCATGTCTCATCTCAGTGAGTAGCTCGGAGCATTCACTGAGGATGAAGTTTCTGATACCAAACATGTAGGCTTTCCCTTCGGTGAGTCAAAATTGCCTGCTTAGGAATCTGAACCAGAAACCCTTGGTGGATGTGGCAACATACGCAGACTCCTCATCAGCTATAGGAACATGTATCTTTCCATTTGGACAGTGATACTGAAGGCTGGTGGGTAGACAGGCAGCAAACCTCCCCCAGGGGAACTGTCATTTACTTCACCCAGTCAATAGCCAGATTGGAGGTAACCAGGGATTTCTTAGCAGCCCAGGATAGGAAGCCCTGCTCTGTAGGGGGACCTGGTGAAAGCGCCAGCATCCTCTGCAGCTGGTATATCTGTCTTGACTTCAAACTTGGTTTGAGATGCCCTTACTAGGATGAGTACACAAGTACCTGCCTCTTCTGTTTCTTATATGTTCCCTGCAAGTTTGCACCGCACCCCCCTCCTCCCCATCACAGTCCCTGCCTGCATGTGCCTGCCTACCTGGGGCAGACATATGAAGGAGGTGAGGAAAGAATCACAGCTCTCTGTATTTTATTTTATTTTATTATATTTGTTTGTTCATTTATAACAGAGTTTCACGCTGTCACCCTAGGGAGATACCGTGGTATCAGCCTAGCTCAAAGCAACTTTAAACACTTAGGCTCAAGCAATCCTCTTGCCTCCTGAGTAGCCAGGACCACAGGCATCCGCCACAACACTTAGCTAGTTTTTTTCCTATTTTTAGTAGAAATGGGATCTCGTTCGTGCTCAGGCTGGTCTCAAACTCCTGAGCTCAGGTGATCCACCTGCCTCAACCTCCCAGAGTGCTAGGATTACAGCTGTGAGCACCATGCCTGTCCCAGAGTTCTCTGTTTTACTATTCAGAAACTACTCTAGTCAAAAATTGAGTAGAGGGGCTCGGTGCCTGTGCCTCAAGTGGCTAAGGTGCCAGCCACGTACACCTGAGCTGGCAGGTTCGAATCCAGCCTAGGCCTGCCAAACAACAATGACGGCTGCAACGAAAAAATGGCCGGGTGTTGTGGCGGGCGTCTATAGTCCCATCTACTTGGGAGGCAGAGGCAGGAGACTCGCTTGAGCCCAGGAATTGGAGGTTGCTGTGATGCCACGGCACTCTATCCAGGGTGACAGCTTAAGGCTCTGTCTCAAAAAAAAAAAAAAAAAAAAATTGGGTAGAGGAACAAACTGCTTTGTTATAATCCTAATAATCCTTTGCATTCTCACAGAGCTAGGAAAGGTTCCAACGTGTTTTCATATGCATTGCCATTTGTTCCTCACACATGCCTGAGAAATGGGGGGAACTGATATTTCTATTCCCATTTGACAGAAAGGAAAATCTGTGCAGTAGAAAAGCTCACTGATTTGCTCCAAGTCATGTAGTAAATAAATAAAACTCAAACTCAGTGTCTAAAGATACTTTCGAAGTATCCTTGGTGTTCATTTAACCTTGCTCATCCTGTAACAGGGCCAGATCAGGAAGGAGAGATCAGAAGCTCTCCCACGACCTCTGAAGTGCAGCCTCTGTCTGCCCTTTGTCTTGGTAGATTGGGCTGAGTCCACAGAGGAGGGCTGGCAGTTTCCAGGCATGCAGCCTCATTGTGCGCAGGTGGAGAAGATCATTGACGTGTCCATTTGTTCCTTTAAGCTAAGGAGCCTCTTCCAACACTTCAGTCCCAAGAGGCCTCCTACAATAGAGAACATTCACTGGAATAGGGATTTACACCACTTCATGTTTGGCGCCAGTGACTCAGCTGGTTAGAATGAAGGAAAGGGGTTGACTCCTGACTGTGTGGGAAACTGCGAAAAGGAGGATGAGGTTCCCATGGGCACACCCAATGCCTCTGCCTACCCTTGGGCTTAGCTGTGTCTAGCAGGAACAGCAGCAGGAGATGCCAAGCACAGACTTGCCCCCTTTCCATCCTGGCCTGGACAAAGCCATAGGCAGGGCTTGGTCTATCCCTGTCTCTACCCTACATGAGATGTCATCATCAGAAAGCTCCTATGAAGCGTCTACCTGCAGGCCATAGGCAAAGAGTGATTTCTGCAACACTATACCCTCTAGCAGCAATGCTGGCCTCCTGGTTTTGCAATACTATGGAGTAGTTCTAAGTATCCTTAGGGTGGGGTAAAGGGGCAGGAACTGTTGATACAATTTTAAAGCTAAATGTATCAAAATTAACATTGATTTAAAAATGGGGGGCGGTGGGGGCTCATGCCTGTAATCCTAGCTCTCTGGGAGGCAGAATTGGGCAGATCACTTGAGCTCAGGAGTTCAAGACCAGTCTTTGCAAGAACAAGACTCATTTCTATGAAAAACAGGAAAAATGGCTCGGTGCCTGTGGCTCAACGGGCTGAGGCGTCAGCCACGTACACCTGAGCTGGCGGGTTCAAATCTAGCCCAGACCCGCCAAACAACAATGACAGCTGCAACCAAAAAATGGCCGGGCGTTGTGGCGGGCACCTGTGGTCCCAGCTACTTGGGAGGCGGAGGCAGGTGACTCGCTTGAGCCCAGGAATTGGAGGTTGCTGTGAGCTGTGATGCCACAGCACTCTATCCAGGGTGACAGCTTGAGGCTCTGTCTCAAAAAAAAAAAAAAAAAAAAAACCAGAAAAAATTAGCTAGGTGTTGTGGTAGGCACCCATAGTCTCAGCTACTCAGGAGGCTGAGGCAGGAGGATCGCTTAAACTCAAGAGTTTGAGGTTGCTGTGAGCTAAACCAATGCCTCAGCACTCTAGTCCATGCAAAAGAGTAAGGCTCTGTCTCAAAAAAAAAAAAAAAATTAAAAATTAAAAATAATTAAATATACATACACCATCAAGCATTTTTAGAAAAATGAAGAGGTGGTAGGTTTGGGAAGAAAGAATTGCTAAATAGCACAAAAATAGACTGTAACCACTCCAAACAGATGTGAGTCACTCTAAGGAGCTCAGTCTTGTGTCTTTCATTCCAAAGTCCTGAGCCAAGCAGACCTGGTAGCAAAGTTGGAGAGCGGCCAAGTCCAGGAGCTGGACTGGGGAGGGAAAATACAGCAGGGTGGCTTCTTAGCTGGTCTCCAGGGAACAGAGAGGCAGAGGAGGGGCAGAGGAAACACGTTACCACCTGGTATCTTGCTACTAAAAGGCAGAACTCACTTCAGACTTTGGTCCCTTAGGTGATTTGATTAAATACACATTGAGGACATACAACTTTCGAGAGACAGAAGGGCATAGTGGATGAGGAGAACAATATCTGGAGTTGATAGGATGAGAGGAGTAAATATACTTAAATCACCTGAAATAGTACTTGTGTTCTAGTTGACTAGGGAAATATAAATGTTGGTTATTATTACTATGGGGTACAGTGCAGAACTATAGAGAAAGGAAAGCCAATGTCCTAGGGCAGCAATAGTCCCAAACACAGATGCATTTAAGACAGTAACCAGTTCTGAAGGCAGGAAGAGATGCCAGTAGATACAATTATGGCAGTCTGGGGCTTCCTAGAGGTCAAGTTCATGCTACCTCATTGGAGCAATATAATATAGTTTCAGAACTATGACTTATAGCCTTGCCAGGCTGTAAGAAATCCATCTTTCATTAAGTCTTCTACCAGACTCTGAGAAAAAAAATTAAGGAAAAAAAATTTCCCATTTCATTTTTAAGGAAGTAAAATCAGGCTGAGTCCGGTGGCTCATGCCTGTAATCCCAGCAGTCCGGGAGGCCGAGGCGAGTGGATTGCCTGAGCTCAGCAGTTAAGAGACCAGCCTGAGCAAGAGGGAGAATCCTGCCTCTACTAAAAAGAAAAAAGAAAAAAACAGAAAAATCAGTTGGGCATTGTGGTAGGTGCCTGTAGTTCCAGCTACTAGGGAGGCTGAGGCAAGAGGACTGCTTGAGCCCAGGAATTTGAGGTTGCTGTGAGCTATGACACCATGACACTCTAGCCTGAGACAACAGAGTGAGCTCTATCTCAAAAAACAAACAAACAAATAAATGAATAAATGCCATTATATCTACTTAAATAAAAATAGGATGGTGCCTGTTGCTCAGTGAGTTGCTCAGGGCGCCAGCCCCATATACTGAGGGTGGCAGGTTCGAACCCGGCCTCGGCCAAACTGCAACAAAAAATAGCCAGGCGTTGTGGCAGGTGCCTGTAGTCCCAGCTACTCAGGAGGCTGAAGCAAGAGAATTGCCTAAGCCCAAGAGCTGGAGGTTGCTGTGAGCTGTGACGCCATGGCACTCTACCAAGGGCAAGAGAGTGAGACTCTGTCTCAAAAAATATATATAAATAAATAAAAATAAAAGTAGGGCAGCTCCTATGGCTCACCTCAGTGAGTAGGGTGCCGGCCACATACAATGAGGCTGGTGAGTTTGAACCCAGCCCGGGCCAGCTAAAATCAACAATGACAACTGCAACAAAAAAATAGGCGGGCATTTTTTTGAGGCAGGCACCTATAGTCCCAGCTACTTGGGAGGCTGGGGTAAGAGAATTGCTTAAGCCCAAGAGTTTGAGATTGCTGTGAGCTGTGACGCCATGGCTCTCTACCAAGGGCAACATAGGGAGACTCTGCCTCCAAAAATAAATAAATAAATAAATAAATAAATAAATAAATAAATAAATAAAATAAAATAAAAGTAAAGTAAAATCATTCAAAATATGCTGAGCATCTACTCTGTATAAAATACTTGTAGTCTAATATTTCTCATGGGAGTTAAGATGGAGTAAAGGATTTGTTCCCTGTCACTAAGGATCTTATAATCCCATTAGGAAGCCAAGGCCAATACTAATACAGATGAAAATGTAGTCGTCCTCTTCTTGAACCTGAGAGTCTATATCACACATTTCTCTTTTTCTCCCAGACTTTGAGCAAGGTTAGATTTAAATTCAGTGCTCAAATTCTGTAACAATACACTTTTTCTCAGGGATCCCTCTGGATTGAATTTTTTATTAAAGTTTTATTTGTTTTATTAAAGTATGTACACCAATATTACATACCATTCTGAATTGTTTTGGGAATCAGAAAGTCAAAAGCACTAAAAAGTTATCTACTGGAGTGAAATAGCAGTACAAGAAAAATAATCCATGAAGACTCACAGAATCTTTTAGTTAAAGAGGACTTAAAAGTCATGGAATCAATTCTCTTCCAAAGTAGGTATCCTCCTATAAGCTCTAGGGTGTGTGGATGCCAGCATTTCCCTTGAACATACTGCCAAACTATTCCTTTTTTTTTTTTTTTTTTTTTGAGACAGAGCCTCAAGCTTTCACCCTGGGTAGAGTGCCGTGGCATCACAGCTCACAGCAACCTCCAATTCCTGGGCTCAAGCGAGTCTCCTGCCTCTACCTCCCAAGTAGCTGGGACCACAGGCGCCCGCCAAAACGCCCGGCCATTTTTTGGTTGCAGCCGTCATTGTTGTTTGGCAGGCCCGGGCTGGATTCAAACCCGCCAGCTCAGGTGTAGGTGGCTGGCACCTTAGCCCATTGAGCCACAGGCGCCGAGCCCCTTTTTTTTTTGAGATGGAGTCTCATTTTTTTTTTTTTTTTTTTGTAGAGACAAAGTCTCACTTTATTGTCCTCGGTAGAGTGTTGTGGCGTCACAGCTCACAGCAACTTCCAACTCCTGGGCTTAGGCGATTCTCTTGCCTTAGCCTCCTGTGTGGCTGGGACTACAGGCACCCGCCACAATGCCTGGCTATTTTTTGTTGCAGTTTGGTGAGGGCCGGGTTTGAACCCACCACCCTCGGTACATGGGGCCAGCGCCCTACCCACTAAGCCACAGGCACCGCCCGTATTCCTTTTTTTTTTTCTGACATAGAGTTTCATTTTGTCACCCTTGGTAGAGTGCCATGGCGTCATAGCTCACAGCAACCTCAAACTCCTAGGCTCAAGAAATCCTCTTGCCTCAGCCTCCCAAGTAGCTGGGACTTCCAGCACCCATCACAATGCCTGGCTATGTTTTAGAGATGCAGGTCTCACTCTTGCTCAGAATGGTCTTGAACTCCTGAGCTCAAGCAATCCACCCGCCTCAGCCTCCTCAGAGTGCTAGGATTACAGGCGTGAGCCACTGCGCCCGGCCACTTCCAGACTATTGTTGTAAGACAGCAATATTGGAAAATTCTGAGTGAACAGAAATCTATCTCCCATTAACCCTCATCACTAATAATCCTCCTTCTGCCCTGTGGAGTCACAGAGAATAAGCCACCGACCTCCCCTTCATCTGAAAGCCTTTCAGATATTTGAAGCCAGTAATTGTGTCCTTCAGAGGCCTCTGAAGTAAACACGCCCAACTGGCAGGGCCTTCATCCCATGCGGCAGTGCCCAGGCTCCTCACCATCTTCCTGGTGGATGCATCCTAGTTTCTCAAAGTCCCTCTTGGAATCTAGTACCATGTACCACAGGTGTGGTACAAATCTGACCTGGGTAGCACCAAGGATTCCAGACCAGTCACTCCCTGCACATCAGGGCACTATTTTCAGATTCTAACGCAGCATTTGCTGTTTCGACAGCTGCTCCCCATGCGGGGCTCTTACTGAACCCATGATTGAATTAACTCCCCTATCTTCTGTTCATGTAAACATTACCCAAGTCAGGCCTATACTGTGCAATAGATTTTTCAAACAAAATGTTCATTGTATTTATTCATGCGAAAATCTAACCTATTGATTTTAGCCCATCATTCCAGACAGACCATTTTAATGTTTATCCTGTCAACTATAAATTACCAACAACTTTTAATCTATGTCTCTCAGTTAGTTATCCTTGCTTTCTGCCATCTGCAAATTTAATCAGCTTACCTTCACATTTCAGAATTACTAATGAGATGCAACTCAACTAGTTGCATCTCGCCTTCAACTAGTCATTTGACCTTTCTGGGCCTCAGTTTCCTTATCTGTAAAACAAGGTGGCAAGGAATGACCTCCCAGGTCCCAAGGAATTTCAAGATATCTTACACAGATTCAAATGGCTGGTTGGTGAAAGACTGGAAAGAAAAAGAAATGGGTGACCCCTTCCCCTTACGGCATAAATTGGTCAAGTAAATGTTTGGTGTACAAACAGATGGATTTCAATGAAAGAAACCTCAGGCATTCTCTTAAAGTAATTAATCTCTGAGAAACAACATGACAGATCCTTTCATTCATAATTAGGCATTTGGCCAAGTGCGGTGGCTGACCCATGTAATCCTAGCACTCTGGAAGGCCCATATGGGAGGATCACTTGAGCTCAGGAGTTTGAGACCAGCCTGAGCAAGAGTGAGACCCCGTCTTTACTAAAAACAGAAAAACTGGGTGGCGCCCGCAGCTCAGTGGGTAGTGCGCTGGCCACATACACTGAAGCTGGAGGGTTTGAATCCAGCCCGAGCCTGCCAAACAACAATGACAACTGCAACCAAAAAATAGCCAGGTGTTATGGCGGGCGCCTGTAGTCCCAGCTACTTGGGAAGCTGAGGCAAGAGAATCGCTTAAGCCCAAGAATGTGAGGTTGCTGTGAGCTGTGATGCCACTGGCACTCTACTGAGGGCAACATAGTGAGACTCTGTCTCAAAAAAAAAAAAAAAAAATAGAAAAACTATCTGGGTGTCATGTTGGGTGCCTATAGTCTCAGCTACTCGGGAGGCTAAAGCAAGAGGATTTCTTGAGCCCAAGAAGTTGCGGTTGCTGTGAGGTATGATAATGCCCCAGAACTCTACTCAGAGCAACAAAGTGAGATCTGTCTAAATAAATAAATAAATGAATAAATAAATAATTTACATTATTATAATTAGACATTCAACATTTGCATAGCTCTAGTTTGGGGGGCAGAAAGCAGCAAAAATGTATAGGTATTTTGTCAATTTAACTGCAATAAATTCAGTTCCTAAGCTTAGCGTGCTGTCTAAAACTACTTGATGAAATATGAATCTTATACTCACTTTAATGAAACCAGTACTAAACACTGTTTTTAATATTCAGAAATTCATTCAATGAGAGAATTTATTAAAGGTCTATTACCACCTTGTATCCACTCTCATTAATTTTGCAACAGCCTTTAGCCCTTAAGTGAAGAGCAGAAACCTCTTGGCCTGATCTGGTTTTAAGAGCTATTATTCTAAGCAGATGATTTTAAAATAAAAGTTAAAAAGACCAGATCCTTTTTTCTCCTTGTCGCACTTAGCTTTCTCAGTGAGGGAACAACAAATGCTTAAAAGATTGCAGAGTTTCCAGGGTCAGTGTGGCTTCCATCTCCTTAGTCCTTCTACTAAGGAAGAAGGAAGCCAGCATTAAGCTTCATGTCACCTTAGTAATTGGCAGTGATGTCATGCAGCCTTATCTCCAACCTTCGAAAAGTTCATTACTCTATCTGGTTTTTCTAAGTTTCCCACACTGCCCATCCAAGCCCAACACTCTCTGACAAAACTTTTTAGTTTGCCTAATCATCTGACCAGCAGTCAACAATGAAATAAAAACCCGAGGATCCCAGGGAAATCAAGGGCAGCTTTTCTATAGTGGGTGTGGGCTGAGGCCATCACCGGAATCAATATAGAATGAGCTCCAAGATCCAGCGCTCTTTATTTATCATGGGACCTTGAGAAGCTTACCACATCTCTCTCACATTTTTCCTCCCTAAGACCTGGTATTCTTTCATTTCTTGCTTATAGGGGATTTTAAAATAATAAAGGAAATACTGAGTTTTTCTGAGTAAAACAAGTATAATGCACTAACCCTAGTTTCCCAGAGCGTTTGTGAGGTAAACAATTTAAATGACAGGCAAGGGCACAGCAGATGAGGAGAGAGGGGAGAGGACTGTGTGTGGCTTATGAGGACGCAGCTCCGTGAGTCAGAAATTCCCACTGGAGAGGAGGATTAGAAAGGCTCAAAAATGTTCATACCCTTCCACCCAGCATCTCACTTTTAGGACTCAACTGCAAGGAAATAGCCTCACACATGGGCAAGAATTATGAAGAAAAGTTTTATTGCCATTATTTATAATCATTACAAATTGGAAACTACTCAAATACTCAACAAAAGATAAATTATGATACTTTCATGTGATAAAAATATATAGCATTTAAAATAATGTTTTAAAGAAATCCTTGGGCGGCGCCTGTGGCTCAAAGGAGTAGGTCACCGGCCCCATATGCTGGAGGTGGCGGGTTCAAGCCCAGCCTCGGCCAAAAACTGCAAAAAAAAAAAAAAAAAAAATCCTCAAATATGTGTGTGTGTATATATATATATATATATATATATATATATATATATATATATATATATATATTCTTATCTCAGTTTATTTTATTTTATTATTTTTTTTGGGACAGAGTCTCACTATGTCACCCTTGGTAGAGTGCTGTGGCATCACAGCTCACAGCAACCTCAAACTCTTGGGCTTAAGCGATTCTCTTGCCTCAGCCTCTCAAGTAGCTGGGACCACAGGCGCCCACCAGAACACCCAGCTATTTTTTGTTGCAATTGTCATTGTTGTTTAGTTGGCCTGGGCCAGGTTCAAAACTGCCACCCTCAGTGTATGTGGCTGGCTCCATAACCACTCTGCTATGGGCCCTGAGCTACCTTATCTCAGTTTAAAGATAGAAAGCTAGAAAAAAGACTGAAAGGAAATATGAATATGTGTATTAATCATGGCTTTCTTAGGGTGGTAGGTTTATGGATGATTTTATTCCTTTATATCTCTACATTTTTCAATTTTTCTAAAATAAACATTTTATTTCTTTAAAAACAGAGTAGAAATAGATAAAATTCATAAATAGAGATGGGAGAAATTATCAGATTCTGGACACCATAGAAAGTTTTTCCTTGATAGCCACTTGGGCCATACACAGATGGCCTCAAATCTTCACCTTGGCATTAAACAGAACTGGGCGGGAATTCTAGCTTTACTACTTATCCATCTGTACTACCTAATACAAGCAAATCACTTACTCTTTGGGCCAGGTGTGGTGGCTCACGCCTCTAACCATATCATTCTGGGAGGCTGAGGCTGGTGGATCGCTTGAGCTCTTCAGTTTGAGACCAGCCTAAGCAAAGGCGAGATCCTGTCTCTACTAAAAATAGAAAATCCGAGACAAGAGGATTGCTTGAGGGTGGCGCCTGTGGTTCAGTGAGTAGAGCGTTGGCCTCATATACCCAGGGTGACGGGTTCAAACCCAGCCCTGGCCAAACTGCAACAAAAAAATAGCCGGGCGTTAGGGCGGGCACCTGTAGTCCCAGCTACTCGGAGGCTGAGGCAAAAGAATCGCTTAAGCCCAAGAACTGGAGGTTGTTGTGAGCTGTGATGCCACGGCACTCCACCCAGGGTGACAGCTTGAGACTGGGTCTCAAATTAAAAAAAAAAAAAGAAAAAGCGGATGCTGATAGGCTTTTTTGTTCAAACCCATCCTGTCTTCCATCTAACTTATTTTAGTGCCTGGTGGATTTCTTTTGAATTCTGTGGGCCTTGACAGTGCATGGGGGATGTTGGAAGTGTGAGAGAGGGCTCCTCAGGCTCTAGTAGCAGGACACTTTCTCAGAGGAGTGACAAGGGTCTGTATGTTCTGAGCCCTGGAGCCTCCTCACTGTGGTCTTTGCCCAGGGCTTGAGCACTAAGCTCTGGGGCCACCATCATCACAGCAGCAATGACAGCAACTTTATTTTACAGCAGTTTGAATTTTATAAGACAGCTTCGTGCCCTTTCTTCTGTTGGAATTTCACAAGTTGGAGAGATTAAGTGACTTGCTTTCAGCACACGGGTTCCCTTTCCAGCTCTGGAAGACCTGACCTGGAGATGCTGCTGCTGGAATGTGTATTTCCAAGGGTGGGCCCAGACGTTTAGCGCTGGAATTTCCAACGCTTAAGGTGCTTAGTATGTGTATTGAAGTAGGGATTGAGAAAGCGGAGAAAAGGGAAGACTGGGAGGAGGAGAAAGGGTTTTGTTTCGGTTTGAGCTTCAAGAGCAGACTTTCTGGATGGCACATCCCAAAACCCCACCTCTCTTAGGTCCCTGGTGGTTTAACAGCCGCCCAGGAGAGAGCACAGCGCCTTCCCTTGTCTGTGTTACCTTTTCTCCACTGCCCTCCCCAGCCGCGGCGGGAGGCGCCAGCTCCTGGTTACCAAGGCAACCCCGCCGAGCCCGCAGCCAGCTCAGCTGCACTGACTTCAGCCCGGGCTGAGATGCTGCGGTGACCGCGTTCCTTCCTCACTGCGTCGACGTGAACCTCCGGACCCTGAGACACAATTGGTGGAGAAGGGACAAGAGGTGAAAGGGATAGACCTTGGAGCTTCCCGATGCTAAACTCCCAGGGGATTCCGGCTGGAGGTGGAGTGCGCTGCACCTAAGATGTGCGCAGCCATAGCAGCGGCACCTGTGCGCCGAGGACCGACCGACCCTGGAGAGGCAGCGCTCACCACCTACGCAGGAGATGCTGATTTGAAGCCCTAATTGGTGAGTACATCAAGCTTTCCTTTGAGTGAGCAAATCTCTTAAAGGACGAGGTTTTGTGTCTTGATTGATGCCTTGAAAAAAAAAATCACATCTTTAAATTGCTATGACCAGGAAGAATTTTTCTTTCTGACATTTTTGGGTTTCTTGGAACTATTTAATTTCGCTATGAGAGCATTACTCCTTTAACCAGAGGGAACTATGCCCCAGTATCCCTATCTGGATTCCTGCACACGACCCCACCAGTGCAGACACGATGTATCACAAATACACACCCCAAAGCCTATCATGGAAGCGGCAGAGCTCAGTTTCCCAGCCATTTTCACCCAGTTTCCCTAATGTTCCTATCCTGCAATCAAAGAAATAAGGTGCCCAAGCAAGCCAGTGGCAGGCCAGATGTCAGCGTAGTGCCAGCAGCCTCTTGGCAAAGCTTTCTGGCGAGCTCAAGGAAGTGAATCCATGAGCTCATCCAGAA
Organism: Perodicticus potto; assembly: GCA_963574655.1. NCBI lineage: Eukaryota > Metazoa > Chordata > Mammalia > Primates > Lorisidae > Perodicticus > Perodicticus potto. Next base: position 19,246 of record CAUYRH010148543.1, on the reverse strand, counting down.
CAATTGTTTCACTAGCAAGGACATCTATTTCATCCCAGGAGAGGGCGCCAGCGCTCGCATGCACAGCTCGGTAAACAGGCTCAAAGATGAAACCGGGACACACATCTCTGAGGCTGCAATGGACACAGCGAAAGTGCTTCTCTTTGGGGACCTTTAACAAAAGGATGGTTAATTTCCTTCCTCCCGGAAGCACAGGGAAGGGCCAGATAACTTCTAGAGGCCTGCCTTTGTTTCAGAATTGAATGATTATGATTCCACGGCAAAATGCTTTCTATGGATCAAGTCTTCTCCTTGCCTCCTGGCCCCTTCCTTCCTCCCTTCCCCTCAAAAACGCTTTCTGGTCTAGCACTGTGACTTACTATTTAGAGTTTTCATCGTCGTAAAAGATTCAAGAGAAGCGAGGAGTCTTGTTAAAATGGGAGACAGACTGAATGAAGGCTGCAATGCTGGGCCCTGCAGTACTGTCCGTTGGCGCTCAGCCTTGGCTGCGTGTTAGAACAAACACCTAGGAAGCTTTGAAAAATAGTGATGCCTGGGTCTCATTTTCAGAGACTCGGAGTTAATTGGGCTGGGATACAACCTAAACACTGGGATTTTAGTAAAGCTCCCAGGGTATTCTAAGGAACTAAGGTTGCCACTCACCATTCTAATCAATCAGGATGACATTTTCCCAGGTGAACTCAGTAAAAGTTTAGCCTCTCCAATAGACTACTGTTTTAGGGCAGGGTGTGTAACTGTCATGAATCTCTAGAAGCTCTAGGCAAAAAGTCTGGCAGGGAATTGGGCTGCTCAAAGACGCTTAGGAAGAAGGTGATATTGCAGGAGGGAGGAGTCATCTCTCTCTGAAATAAATCTTTCACTAAATGAAATGTTCCCCTTGTTCCAGAGCAAGGGGAAAAGGAGATACACACCTTTGCTAGTCTGCAGAGTGGAAGCTGTGGCCCCCTACAGATCTATGGATTTCATGTCTGTATGTCCTAGCCAGGGTCACATGCGTAAATTCCTCCCCTCCACCCCCACTGCAAAGAGAATGGATGCTGGGAAGAGGAGGAGTTGGAAATGCAGCCATCACTAGAGTCTAGAGAAGCTAAGATCACCTAGAAATTACAAAGTATTGTCCTCTCAGGCCTAAAATCCTTCACAGTGGCTTGAATTCCTCCTAAGCCTAAGGGAAATCCTAGAAACTTCTTTTTCCTAAAGATTGAATCATTAGATCCTCCCCACAAGTTCTGTTGCAAACAGGGAGGCAAAAAGGTCCTTCTAACCCTTGCATGCTAAAGCTACTTATGAATATTCATATATGCTGTGAAGCAGGTGGGAGGTAGAAACCACACAGCAAGTCCACAATGACTAAGGTGCTCCAGGAAATTAGGCAAGGCCTTAAACTCTGGGCCTGAGACATTAGAATTCTGAATACACTAGTAAGTGTGATCTACTAACCTGAGGCCAGAACTTCACTGGGCACAGCTTCCTAACCCTCTTGTTTTAATTTTGGTTAAATAGAAACAGGTCTCCTTGGGTATAAATGATAGTACCCTATCTTCTGAAACCCATGGGCAAGGCTGCCATTCACCTCATAAACAGGCAAGAAAATGAACATGTTTAAAAATCATGCAACCCATCTGATGTGTATCAGAAAACCTGTGTGTCTGGGCTCCTCAGAGAGTGGCTAGGTGGGATGTCCCCACTGCAGAATGGCCACAGCTCTCTCAGTCTGTGCTGTCTGATTTTTTGGCTCTGCACTCCCAGGTGCTGACTATACAAGCCCTCTTCTTATACCCACTTACTCTCTCCAAGCAACCTGAAACAGTTATAACAACTCCCATCCTTCCCTTTAGTTCATGCACAGCCACACATACACTATTTTCTCCCCTCCTAGAGTCAACTCTTTCTTCTGACACAAAGCCTTCCCTTCACCTGTGCCTCCCAAAGGTTTCCCAGCACCCACGCTGCAGAGCTGGGCCGTGGTCACGTTTTACTCTTAGCTGAGCTTCATCTGCTTCTGACTAGTTCCACATGAAGGATGGCTCACAGTAGCTTTTGCTACTTCTAACCTAAGCACCCTTTGCCAATAGGTCACCTTGATCCTGCTCCATCTCTAGAGGCTGGTCAGGCCAACCAGAAGAGGCTGCCAATTTTACTAGATGGCCAATCCAGGAGCAGGAAAACCACGCCTCATTTCTCCTTATCCTCTCCCTGCCCTGACCACCAGTATCTGTTCTCTGAAAAGGGCACTTTACTTCAGAGGCCCCTGGGAGAATATGTCTGGTTGATGTAACTTAATCCATGTAGGACAGCTCATTTCTAGGTACTCCCTACTTGGAGTAGAAATATGGAGAGCTTGTGATGATGCTTTAGTAAAACCCATACTATATATATATATATATATATTTTTTTTTTTTTTTTTTTTTTTTTTTTTTTTTGCAGAGACAGAGTTTCACTTTATCGCCCTAAGTAGAGTGCCGTGGCATCACACAGCTCACAGCAACCTCCAACTCCTGGGCTTAGGCGATTCTCTTTCCTCAGCCTCCCGAGTAGCTGGGACTATAGGCACCCACCACAACGCCTGGCTATTTTTCCGTTTTGCAGTTCAGCCAAAGCTGGGTTTGAACCTGCCACCTTTGGTATATGGGGCTGGCACCCTACTTGATGAGCCACAGGCGCCCCCCCCCCCATTTTATACTTTTTCAAAATGTGAGTTCTGACTTATCGTGGGCCATAAAATCAGTTTGATGGGTCATTTTAGGAAAAAAAAGTAGAATAAAATAGAACATATGAATACAACATCGCATGTAATGAGAAGTTTCGTGTCCTGAAATTTGTGTTTCAGTTTTATGTATTATATATTTATATTTTTGTTTGTGTACACTGAGTCATGATGTGAAATATATTTCTCATTGTGAGTAATGAGCAAGAAACTTTTAAAGTTGGCTTGGCCAACTTTAGCACAGTGGTTATAGTGCCAGCCACATACACCAAGGGTGACGGGTTTGAACCTGGCCCGGGCCAGCTAAATAACTGCAACAAAAAAATAGCTGGGCGTGGGCAGTGCCTGTGGCTCAAAGGAGTAGGGCGCTGGCCCCATATACTGGAGGTGGTGGGTTCACACCCCGCCCTGGCCAAAAACTGCAAAAAAAAAAAAAAAAAAAAAAAATAGCTGGGCGTTGTGGCGGGTGCCTGTAGTCCCAGCTACTTGGGAGGCTGAGGCAAGAGAATCACTTAATTCCAGAATTTGAGGTTACTATGAGCTGTGATGCCATGGCACTCTACCGAGGGTGACATAATGAGACTCTGTCTCAAAAAAAAAAAAAGAAAGAAACTTTTAAAGTCATTACTTCATAGCAAACACTGATGGAAACTAAAGTTGAATCAAAATGAAATATTAGAGGCTGGGCTCTGTGGCCTGTAATCCTAGCACTCTGGGACACCAAGGCGGGAGGATCGCTTGCGTTCAGGAGTTTGAGCCTGAACAAGAGGGACACCACTGGCTCTACTAAAAATAGAAAGATTAGCTGGGCATGATGGTGCATGCCTATAGTTCCAGCTACTCAGGAGGCTGAGACAGGAGGATTGCTTGAGCACAGGAGTTTGAGGTTGCAGTGAGCTATGATGTTGCCACTGCACACTACTAGGTGTGACAGAGTGAGACTCTCTCTCAAGGAAAAAAAAGTCAAATTCTAGAACTCGCAAAAAAAAAAAAAAGAATTCAATATATTTCAGATTATGGATCATTTTGAAGGGATAGGTGAATTCATAAGGGGGAAAACTTAATTCAAGTTTAACATTTCCATCAAATGAAAAATAAACAGAGTGGGGGAAATATTCACATTGTATATTATAGATTAGAAGTTAATATCTGTTAAACAAAGAATCCAGTTCAGAAAAGGAAAAGAGGTATGGAGGTGTGGAAGAGGGAGCAGCAGAGTGACTTAAGTTTATTTATTTATTTATTTTTTTGACAGAGTCTCACTCTATCGCCCTGGATAGAATGCCATGGCATCATAGCTCACAGCAACCTCAAACTCTTGGGCTTGAGCAATCCTCTTGTCTCAGCCTCCCAAGTACCTGGGACTACAGGTGCCCACCAGTACACCCAGCTAGTTTTTTATTTTTAGTAGAGATGGGTCTTGTTCCTGCTCAGGCTGGTCTCGAAATTCTGAGTTCAAGCAATCCATCCACATCAGCCTCACAGAGTGCTAGGATTATAGCTGTTAGCGACCTCGCCAGGCTTGAGACTAAGTATTGGTTTGAGTCTCTTGATGTCTCAGTTCCATGAGAGTTTTTTCTGGGTGTGGTGGTACAAGAAAGTAAGGTAGAGTTACAACTTCTGTTTCTCCTATGCCATGCTGTTCTTTTGATATTGAGTCAGCTTGTAATAAAGCATTTTGAATACTACAGAAAGAAAAAAACATTAAAAAAAATTTTTACCTGGCCAAGAAAGGTGGCTCATGCTTGTATTCCTAGCACTCTGGGAGGCCCAGGTGGGTGGATTGCTTGAACTCAGGAGTTTGGGACTAGCCTGAGCAAGAGTGAGACCCCATCTCTACTAAAAATAGAAAAAACTGAGGCAAGAGGATCACTTAAGCCCAGGAGTTTGAGGTTGCTGTGAGCTATGATGCCATAGCACTCTACTAAGGCCAACAAAGTGAGACTCTGTCTCAAAAGAAAAATAAAATAAAATAAATTAATAAAAAATTTTTTAAAAAGCATTACAATCCCATGTGTTACAAACTACTGGGTAATTGCATTTACATAACATTCAGGAAAAGACAAAACCATTGGAAATGATACAGAGGAGCCATTGTCAATGGGTGGAAATATGGGGGAGAATTTTACTATAGAAGGACAAAAGATGACACGAGGACTTTCTGTTATGATGGGACTGTCTTTAATTGTATATGTGTGTGTGTGTGTGTGTGTGTGTGTATATTATTATTTTTTTTTTTTTTGAGACAGAGTCTCACTGTGTTACCCTTAGTAGAGTGCTGTGGCGTCACAGCTCACAGCAACCTCCAACTCTTGGGCTTAAGTGATTCTCTTGCCTCAGCCTCCCGAGTAGCTGGGACTACAAGTACTCGCCGCAATGCTCGCCAATTTCTTTTGTTGTTGCAGTTGCCACTGCTGTTTAAGCAGGCTGGGGCCAGGTTCGAACCCACCATCTTTGGTATACGGGGCTGGCGCCCTACCCATTGAGCCACAGGGACTACCCCTGTATATATATTTGTTAAAAGTCATAGAACTGCATACCACAAAGAATGTTATAATACATGAATTATACCTCAATAAACCTGACTGGAGAGGAAAAAAGCTTCCCTGGGTAAATTCACAGTTATAAAAAGAAATTCATCCACCTCAATTCATCCATCCATTGAGGAAATGCAATGAGCAAAAACACAGATGTGTTCATTATTGACTGAAATCAAAAGTAGAGATTGGGCAGCACCCTTATCTCAGTGGGTAGAGCTCCAATGACATACATGGAGGCTGGCAGGTTTGAACCCGGCCGAGGCCAGCTAAAATAACAATGACAACAGCAACAACAATAACAACAACAAAAACAGCAGGGCATTGTGGCGGGCGCCTATAGTCCCAGCCACTTGGGAGACTGAGGCAAGAGAATCACTTAAGCCCAAGAGTCTGAGGTACTGTGAGCTATGACACCATTGTACTATACCCAGGACGACAGCTTGAGCCTCTGTCACAAAAAAAGAAAAATTAGCCAGGTGTTGTGGTGGGCGCCTGTAGTCCTAGCTACTTGGGAGGCTGAGGCAAAAGAATCACTTTAAGCCCAAGAGTTTGAGGTTGCTGTGAGCTGTGACACCATGGCACTCTACCCAGGGCGACATAGTGAGACTCTGTCTCAAAAAAAAAAAAAAGTAAAAATAACAACAACAACAAAAAACACATAATACTATTGAGGTAGTAATAAAATTGCATTGTGAATTATGGGTTGCATTCTAATTTGGTAAAATTAGGGGGGAACGCAACATGATAATATACAGAAAAAGCCATAAAATTACTAAAACACAGTAATTTCTTCCAACAAAGTTATTTAACTAAGATTTTAAAAATTCTAAATGCATGGGTGGCACCTGTAGCTCAAGCAGCAAAGGCGCCACCCGCATACACCAGAGCTGGCAGGTTTGAATCTGGCCCAGGCCTGCCAAACAATGACAACTATAACCAAAAGATAGCCGGGCATTGTGGCAGGTGCCTGTTGTCCCAGCTACTTGGGAGGCTGAGGCAAGGGAATCGCTTAAGCCCAGGAGTTGGAGGTTGCTGTGAGCTGTGAAGCCATGGCACTCTACCCAGGGCGATAGCTTGAGGCTCTGTCTAAAAAAACAAACAAAAAAAAATCTAAATGCATTAAAAAAAAAAATTCTACTGTTTTGGTTAAAATAGAAACAAACAAACAAAAAAAGAATTAGCTGAGATATCCAATATTATGGGAGCAATTTAAAAAATTATGAGAGAGTAACTAGGTGCAGTGGTTCATGCCTGTAATCCTAGCACTCTGGGAGGCCAAGGCAGGAGGATCCCCCTTGAGGTCATTTTGAGACCAACCTGAGCAAAGCAAGACCCCATCTCTACTAACAAAAGGAAAATGAGGCCGGGCATGGTGCCTCACACCTGTAATCCTAGCACCCTGGAAGACTGAGATGAGTGGATTTGTTTGAGACCAGCCTGAGCAAAAGTGAGACCCCATCTCTAAAATATATATATATATATGTATATATATATATGCATCGTGATGGACGCCTGTAGTCCCAGCTACTAGGGAGGCTGAGGCAAGAGGATTCACTTGAACCCAAGAGTTTGAGGTTGCTGTGAGCCAAGTTGATGCTATAGCATACTAGCCTGGGCAACAGAGACAGACACTGTCTCAAAAAAAAAAAAAAAAAATTATGGCTCAGCGCCTGTGGCTCAACAGGCTAAGGCACCAGCCATATACATCTGAGCTGACGGGTTCGAATCCAGCCCGGGCCTGCCAAACAACAATGACGGCTGCAACCAAAAAATGGCTGGGCGTTGTGGCGGGCACCTGTAGTCCCAGCTACTTGGGAGGCAGAGGCAGGAGGCTCACTTGAGCCCAGGAATTGGAGGTTGCTGTAAGCTGTGATGCTACAGCACTCTATCCAGGGTGACGGCTTGAGGTTCTGTCTCAAAAAAAAAAAAAATTATGTGATATCAATACAATGGAATATTTTGCATTTGCAACTGAAGGCTTATGAGCTCATGAATTCGAGACAAGCCTGAGACCCATGTAGAAAGAAACATAAAATATTTATGATAAAATGAACCATAGCAGACTACAAATAGCAAGAAATCATGTTGTAAATAATCTTCATGTGGAGGACACAACTAGCACATGCAAGTAGCCGCGCTAAAGCTGTGTATTAGAGATGATTCCTAAGTTTGCAAAATTAATTTGCTGTTGTCATGTTGCCATTTCAACAACAAAGAACCCTCATGTAAAACCTTCAAGATTAGAAGAAATGAGTGTAGAGAAGGCAAGGAGAAATCCCAGATATTATCATGTTACAATGTAGAATGTTGTTTTCTTGGCCCTAGAAATCAGAAATCGAAATTATGTGGATTTTCTTTCTTGATATAAATGTTAACTCTGGTAAAGTTCTTGCTGTGGCAAGTAGTTTATGAATCTACTGACTGACTGATTAAATGTCCAGGGCCTTCTTTTAGTCGTACTTTTTTTTGTCTTTGTTGCCCTCATTAGAGTGCTGTAGCATCATAGTTCACAGCAACCTCAAAACTCATGGGCTCAAGTGATTTTCTTGCCTCAACCCCCTGAGTAGATGGGACTACAGATGCCTGGCCATTTTTTGGTTGCAGCTGTCATTGTTGCTTGCTATTTTTTCTTTCTTTCTTTTTTTTTTTTTAAGAGATGGGGTCTCACTCTTGCTCAGGCTGGTTTTGAATTCATAAGCTCAGGCAATGCACCCCCCTCAGCCTCCCAGAGGGTAAGGGTCACAGATATAAATTTAGTTGTAGTTTTAGTTTAGCTTAGTCACAGTCTGAGAGAAACCTGAATTTATCTCTGAAGAAACATCAGAATTCTTAGTACAAATAACACGTTCACTTTAACTGTATATTTTAAGGAGACATTAACTTTTTCAGTATAGGGAACACATCTTTGGGAACTTTTTCTCCCCCAGTAAGAGAATTATAAGAATTTTTAAGTAGGTCACAACTCTTAGGGGAAAGACAAACACGTAATGATGAACTCTGGAGAAATTTTCTTAGAAATTTGCCTAATGGGGATGTTTAAACGATGTAGCTTTTCTTTGAAGTGGGAAAGAGGGAAGGGGAAGGAAGGAGGAGGGGACAGGAGCAAAACCAACAACTTGGAAAACCTGTTCTCATTCTTCCAGGCTCTGGTATTTTCAGAACAAATGGCCTGAAATACAGTTTCTGGGTCCTCCTTAACCTTTGGTTTGCCGTATAACCTTGAGAGCAACGCGTAGTGTCTCTGTGCCTTATTGTAACCATTCTTAAGAGGAATGAAAGTTCTTACTCTGCTCCTTCTCCCAAAGCATGTTGGGTGCGAGGTTTAGAGTATGCTAATATTCATGCACACTCTGTGCTCTTTTTCCTAAGGACATCTGAATTTCCTGGCAGACCTTCCAGACACCAGGAAATATCTAAGTTTAAAAAAGGAACGGGGGGGGGGGGCGGCACCTGTGTCTCAGTGAGTAGGGCGCTGGCCCCATATACCGAGGCAGGTTCAAACCCAGCCTGAGCCGAACTGCAACAAAAAAATAGCCGGGCGTTGTGGCGGGCGCCTGTAGTCCCAGCTACTCGGGAGGCTGAGGCAAGAGAATCGCCTAAGCCTAGGAGATGGACGTTGCTGTGAGCTGTGTGACGCTACGGCACTCTACCGAGGGTGATAAAGTGAGAGTCTGTCTCTACAAAAAAAAAAAAAAGAATGAGGGAGGTCAGGCGTGGTAGCTCACTCCTGTAATCCTAGCACTCTGGGAGGACAAGGCACATGGATTGCCTGAGCTCACAGGTTCAAGATCAGCCTGAGCAAGAGCGAGACCCTGTCTCTAAAACATACCCAGGCATTGTGGCAGGTGGCTGTAGTCCCAGCTCCTCGGGAGGCTGAGGCAAGTGAATTGCTTGAGCCCAAGAGTTTGAGGTTGCTGTGAGCTATGACATCAGTGCACTCTACCAGGGTGAGAAAGTGAAACTATCTCAAAAAAAAAAAAAAGGAATGAGGGGCTGGGCACAGTGGTTCACGCCTGTACGCCTAGCACTTTGGGAGCCTGAGGTGGCAAGGTTGCTTGAGGTCAGGAGTTAGAGCAGGCTGAGCAAGAGTGAGACCCCATCTCCACAAAATTTAGAAAAATTAGGTGGGTGCCGTGGTGTGAGCCTATAGTCCCAGCTACTTGGGAGACCGAAGTAGGAGGATCACTTGAGCCCAAGAGATAGAGGTTGCTGTGCACTATGATGATGTCACTGTACGCCAGCCTGGGTGACAGATGGAGACTTGTCTCAGAAAAAATAAAAATAGGGCGGGGCAAGGTGGCTCACGCCTGTAATCCTAGCACTCTGCGAGGCCAAGGCGGGTGGATTTTCTGAGCTCACAGGTTTGAGACCAACCTGAGCCAGAGCAAGACCTTGTCTCTAAAAAATAGCCGGGCATTGTGGCGGGTTCCTGTAGTCCTAGCTACTCAGGTGGCGGAGGCAAGAGAATTGCTTTGAGCCCAGGAATTTGAGGTTGCTGCGCGCTGTGACTCCACGACACTCTACCAAAGGCAACAAAGTGAGACTCTGTCTCAAAAAAAAAAAAGTAATGAGGATGTGGGGACATAGGTATTATGGTGTAATGGAGACTCTCATACACAAAACTCTCTGTGCGTTCATGTATATGTGTGGAGAGGGCTGGAGACAGAAGAGAGATTATACTTGGATCAACCCTGAATCGGTACTCTTTGGATTATTAGACAAAGTGTCAATTTGTTTAATAGATGATTCAGATATAACAATTTTTATTTTTAGGGAAGGGGCATTAATATTTACCAAGTACAAACTCTAGGCCAGGTCCTTTCATGTTTTGTCAACCCTTGACAACTCTGTGAAATGAGCATTGTTAGTTTCATTTTTTTCTGATTTTGAGAGTTACTACAATTCAGAGACATTAACATGACCAGGATTTTATGTAGAAAGCAGAGAAGTGAGAATTTGAACTTATCTTGCTCTCACACCAAAACCCATGCACTTATCATGTCCCCATGTCAGGCAGACTTAGGTTCAAATTCCAACTGTCATACTCATTAGCTATGTGACCTTGGGCAAGTTTTTAAACTCCTTTGAAGCTCAACTGCCTTATATTAACATAAGGATAATGACAGCAAATGAGGTTCTTAAGGGGATTAGAGCTTATACCTCAGGGGTTTTGGGGTTGCAAAAAACAGAAATATAGACTCTAGGGCTAACTTTAGGGAAAAGTGGAAAGAATTTATTAGAAAAATATGACTTAGCTGACATAAATGAACAAAGAGGGCCTGGCATGGTGGCTCATGCCTGTAAATCCTAGCATTCTGGGATGCTGAGGTGGGAGGATCGCTTGAGCTCAAGAGTTCAAGACTAGACTGAGCAAGAGCAAGATCCTATCTCAACAAGAAATAGAAAAAAATTAGCCAGGTGGGGTGGCAGGTGTCTGTAGTCCAGCTCCTCAGGAGGTTGAGACAGGAGGTTTACTGGAGTCCAGGAGATAGAGGTTGCAGTGAACTATGATGACACTATTGCACTCCAGCCTGGGTGACAGGACAAGACTCTGTCTCCAAAAAAAAAAAAACAAAGACAAAAGCAAACCAAAAGGTCAGCACAGTGGCTCACATCTGTAATCCTAGCACTCTGGGAGGCCAAGGTGGATAGATTGCTTGAGCTCATGAGTTCGAGATGAGCTTAAGCAAGAGTGAGACCCCCATGTCTACTAAAAATGAAAAACTGAGGCAAGAAGATCACTTGCGCCCAAGAGTTTAAGGTTGCTGTGAGCTGTGATGCCACGGCACTCTACCAAGGGGGACAAAGTGAGTCTCAAAAAAAACAAAAACAAAAAATGAACAAAACATAGTGGGATCTCGGGGAGGGGGGGGAAGATAAAAGCTAAGGGGAGTTAGAGAATGGAGAGGTAACTGGTTTCCCTCTTCGTGGTATTCTTGACTGGATGAAGCAGCTCTGATTTCTTTCAGTTCTATGTCTCTTTGCTTAACACTTAAATTCCAGGAAGAGAGGTCAGACTGCACTAGGCTGGGCCATGTTCCACCTGCCTTGTGGAGAGAGAGCAAGGTGCCTTGGTGCAGGTGCCCACCGGTAGGGCGGTGCAGGGAGTGGGCGAAAAACAGTTCCCACAGGAGAAGATGTGGCCCTCTTGCTTGGCAGGAAAAAGCTGCAGGTGTCCCTGCCCAGGACCAGCACAATGTGGCTCCATAAATGCTTATTTTGGTTAGTGATGTTTTCACATCACCTACTGCAAGGTGGCTGTCTAGACCAGTGAAATGCAATGTAACAGTGCGTCTTGAAATCCTATCTCAATGCTGTGTGTTCTGTTACGACACATATAGAAGATGATATTTGAACAGCACCCTAGGGCGAGCTGACATGGTGCTTCTGCAAGAGGAGGCTGATTGTGAGGTTTTGGCACTTGCTGGCAGCTCTGGGAACTAAGAGCATCTATACGTGACATCCATTAGTGACCCAGAGGTGGGAAAGCTCACTTCTCTGGTAGAACTTTAGGCAGCCTGCCACTCCCTTCCCCCCCCTTCCCCCCTCCAGTGTTTAATGAGCCTCCCAGTAGGCCTGGGGAGTGGAGTCAGCAATAGTATCTCTGCCTGGGCTCCACCGATTGTCAACTGTCTTCTGTCCACTCACTCCTTAGGGCTTCATAGTCAGGAATTCAAGATTTTCAGGAAATAAAAGTAACTTATCTCCATAGGATTAGAGATATCCGGCCCAAGGTGCCTAGACTATCTAAGAGGCTTTATTTTTCTGCATCCTTTTCAGTTTCAGTATTGATTATTAAGGTCAATGATTGTGCTGTGATACACCGCCTGGAGGCACAGTGCTACTCTGTTGCGTGTAGAGTGGGTTTTCAAGCAGGGCAAAGGCAACACTGAAGACTTGGGTGATATCAGGGAGGTGGTCAGAGGACCTCAAAGATTATGAAAGCGATAAGGATGTTCTTCTTGATTCCTTTTCTTTTTTGGGGGGGTGTGGAGGGCTGTTGTTTTTAAATTGTGTTTATTTTCTTTGTCCTTACAAAAGTAGGTTCCGTACTCCATCCTTTCCCCAAATGGGAAAGCACAAATAAGCAAAAAGAAGATAATTCAAGACACCCATATCCCCACCCATGCCTCTATTCATCTAGATGTTAACAAGTTAGTATTTATCCTTCCAAATTCCCTTTCTTTCAAACTCTTTCAGCTGCTTCTTCCCCAAGACAGTGAAGTGCTTCTCCTGAAAAGTTCCTGAAGTAGGGTAGGAAGGCTTCCCTTCTCCGTGAGTGGGGACTAAGACAAGAAAAAAGGCTTACTTTTTTTCTTTTTTTGAGACAGAATCTCAAGCTGTTGCCCTGGGTAGAGTGCCATGGCGTGATAGCTCACAGCAACCTCCAACTCGGGCTCAAGTGATCCTCTTGCCTCAGTTTTTCTATTTTTAGTAGAGACAGGGTCTTGCTTTTGCTCAGGCTGGTCTCGAACTCATGAGCTCAAGCAATCCATCTGCCTCGGCCTCCCAGAGTGGTAGGATTATAGGCATGAGCCACTACACCTGAGCAGGAGGTTCACTTCTTGGAATTCCTTTTTTCATCTCCCCATGATGAAATCCTACCTTTTTTTTTTTTGGAAGACTGCCCCCTCTCTCATAAAACTTATCTGTGAGATAGAAACTTTCTAGTCTCAGGAGATGGTGCTTTCCAGCTCACAAAGACTTTATCCATGTCTCACTTTCACTGTACTATTGTTAGCTACTTGAGGTCAGACCCTGGCTAACTGTTGCTGGTACAGCTCTGAACACCCAGACAAGTGCCTCACCCGTCACAGACACCCAGGGAGGAATGAATGAAAAAGAATCAGAGATTCAAATCAAACAGAAGTTCACATGATCTCAAATGCAAATAAAGAAAAGATTGCTCTTTGGAGTCCTGTGTATGCCCTTACTAGGTGGAGGACAAAGGACTGTTTGACATCTTTCCCTTCCCTACAAAAGGTGGATCCCTTTGGATGTGTCTTTTCTTAAACTGAAAATGCCAATTTGTATGCCAGTGGTTTCGAGTTTGTTAGGTCCATTCTGAGACTTCATCAGGGCATCTTCCGTCATTATTCTGTTTCCTAAATGTGTAGTGTCATATGCTCTCTCCTGTACCCTCCTTTCCTTCTGTGCATTTTTTTCTTTTATAATTGAAAACAGAGCTGTGTAAAATAAGTCATATTCAAATAGAAACCAATTGGGCTGAACTTGGCCTTTGCTACATATAATTTTATAGCTACCGATTTTATTTTGAAGAGCAATATGTCTGAGCAGTGGAGGAAGGTGTAAGATTGGAAAGACTGATGGCTTCTCCCTTGCTTCACTGCAAAGGGAACCAGTCGTTAGGGTAAATTTACTTTTAGTTCTGCGATGTACAGTGTTTAGTTCTCTCGGATGCAGGGCACAGAGACCTGAGCCTTGTGCTCAAAAATCTAAGTCTTCTGAGGTAGTGCCTGTGGCTCAAAGGAGCAGGGCGCCAGCCCCATATGCCAGAGGTGGTGGGTTCTAACCCAGCCCTGGCCAAAAACTGCAAAAAAAACCCCCCAAAACTAAGTCTTCTGTTTGTGTGTGTGAGTTTGGTTTTTTGTTTGTTTGGTTTTTTTTTTTGTAGCTTTTTCTTAAATATAGCTGCACGTGAAGATAAAAGTCCAGAAAAAAACCCTGTTGGCAAAATTTACTGTGTTTCCTGGAGACTTTCAAAAACTCAGTCTGAATGGGCTTAGGGAAGGATCTTCCTGCAAGGTATAGCAGGGCTCTAGGAATCTCTGTTTTGATGATGATTATGATGTGGTGAATCTAGACTGTATTTTCTGGTGGCTTTGGTGACTAGAGACTTCTTTCACATAGTCTCATCTTGTTTTTGCCTGCTTTCACTACGTAGAATTTCTGGCTACTACAGAACATACATATGCCAGTGAGGTAGGGGAAACACCTCCCAGTTTTTGCCATAGTATTATGAAAAATTGAGACAGAAGTAGATTTGCAGTTTTGTCAAGTTGCATTTAATTTCCTTCTTCTTGGCAGGGTAAAAACTTGTAGTAAAATATGTGTCTAATTTTCCCCCCCTCACTATGAGATGTTAGCCTAGAGATCAACCCCAGAACCCAGGATGACATTTTCCAGCTCTGAGACATCCCAATCCACGGAGGCCCTTAGCTTTCTTCTGGAAAACTGAGTTGGTTCCAAATCAGTGTAGAAGAGGGGCATGAACGTCACCCTTTCATATCCCATGTCTTCAGTTAGTCCATATGATAATGGACGCAGCCCGGGAATCAAATCAACCCCCACGTTCCTCATTGACTCTCTTCTCCTATATAGATGGATAGGATGGCAGGGCATCCAGGGAGCTGCTAGGTGACATGTGGCTTGGGAATTCTTTGGAAGTACCTTAAAACTGAACCCCATGGGGGTCATGGTAAACAGAACTGATGGCAGTCATGTATGTAATTTCTAGAATGCTTGGAAGGAATGGACTGAGTTCCTATTGGACCATGGAATCCATTCACTGCAAGGGTCTCAGTTAGCATCCTTTGCTTTGCTAGCTAGTGACAGAAAGCTGAGCCAATCTAGTTTAAGTTAAAAAAGAAAAAAAGAGGGAATTGATTTTCTTACCTAATTAGCTCCCCATGGGGCTTGATCTGCGGCTCACAGATATGAAGAGACCTAGCTTTCCTCTCTCTGTTTCTAAACTCCCCCACTTCAGAAAGGCCGAGGATGGCTGCCAGCAGCTCCCAGAGCCACCTGCATCCCACATCAAGTCCAGAGAGGGCTGTGGCCAATCCCAACCAAACCACACCCAAACTGGGAATGGGGGAGCAGTGAATTTTTCAATACACTATAATAACTAAAACATTGAGATATTTGTTTTTTATCTGTAAAACTGGCAAGGATTACAAAAAAGAAGTGAAATGCCCAGGATTGCTGAGGGTTCAGACAAAATGGTCCATTTGTCTCTTGCTGGTAGGAATGTAAACTGGTGTAAACTACCTTACAATTCCAAGACAATTTAGCAATATATGTGAGACATTTTATTTTTATTTTTTTTTTTAGAGACAGAGTTTCACTTTATCGCCTTCGGTAGAGTGCCGTGGCGTCACACAGCTCACAGTAACCTCCAATTCCTGGGCTTAGGTGATTCTCTTGCCTCAGCCTCCCACATAGTTGCAGCAGGCGCCTACCACAACGTCCGGCTATTTTTTTGTTGCAGTTTGGCCAGGGCCGGGTTTGAACCTGCCACCCTCAGTATATGGGGCCAGTCCCTTTCTCACTGAGCTACAGGCGCTGCCCATATATGAGACATTTTAAAAATGTACATATTCTTTGACCAAGCAATTCTATTTCTAGAAATATTAAGAAACAGTCATAAATATTTACATTTATGGATAATACTTGAAGTTACATATAATACTGAAAAATTAGAAATAATGAGTAAAAATTGAATCTTGGTTAAATAACTTAAGGCTTTGCCATGTGATGCAGTCATTTAAAACCATGTTTTAGAATAATTTATAGTGGCCAGGCATGGTGGCTCATGCCTATAATCCTAGCACTGTGGGATGCCAAGGTGGATAGATTGCTTGATCTTGGGAGTTCAAGACCAGTCTGAGCAAGAGTGAGACCCCTGTCTCTAAAAATAGCTGGGTGTTGTAGTGGGCACCTGTAGTCTGAGCTACTTAGGAAGCTGAGGCAAGAGGAGCTCAAGCCCAAGAATTGGAGGTTGCTGTGAGCTATGATGATGCCACAGCACTCTACCCAGGGTGACAAAGTGATACAATATCTCAAAAAAAAAAAAAAAAAAAAAAAAAGAATACATAGTGGCATGAGAAAATTCCTAATCTATTAAATAGAAAAGTAGATGACAAAGCAGTTTGGTCAAATTTTATTAAAAAGATATATACATGCGGTGGCTCAAACCTGTCATCCTAACACTCTGGGAGGCCAAAGTGGGTGGATTGCCTGATCTCGCTAGTTCAAGACCAGCCTGAGCCAGAATCAGACCCTGTCTCTAAAAATAGCCAGGTATTGTGGCTGGTGCCTGTAGTCCCAGCTACTTGGGAGGCTGAAGCGAGAGAATCACTTGAGCCCAAGAATTTGAGGTTGCTGTGAGCTGTAACGTCACGACACTCTATAGAGGGCGACAAAATGAGACTCTGTCTCAAAAAGAAAAAAAAGAGCTTATATATCTCACAAGGGGATGGGATCGTGTCAGGCACTTTCTGAGGAGCTCAGGCTGATTCATTTCTTACCAATGTGGGTCTGATGTTTATCACCATCCACTCAGTAAGTACAAGTATTCTGCTCGATCCATCTGGATAACCCCACACAACCTAACAGTTCTTTGCTTGTAGTGAGTGCTCAATAAATGTTTGAATGCATAAATAACACAGTTAGATAAGCAGAGACATTTTAGAGCTCTCTGGGGATAAGAAAAGACAGAAGAGCTATGGGAGTGAGAATTAACTGGATAGTCTAGGGCTGAGCCAGGCAATGAGCAACTCAGGAGTATTGTCTTCAGAATTACATTGTTTAGGCTGCTTAGTCAATATTAAATGTTTGCTGTCCCCACACTATTTTGCTAGCATGTCCACCCCTGTGAGGATGTCCACAGTTTAAAAAGAATGAAATCATTAGCCTATCATTTTCAGGGCTGTGTTACAACTGTCATTTGAGCAGGATATTTTACTAAACACCAAGTTGAGAACTTTCCCAAACTGGTTGGCAGCAGCACTGTACACAGAAGTCCCTTCTTTGTGATCATGAGGCTGACTCTAATTCTAAGCACCCCAAGCAGTTCCACCAAGCAGTGGGGAGCAGTTTTTGTGGCCCTTTGCTATTGAATTTTGCAGATATGTTAAAGGCACAATCTCCTTGACAGTATGTAACCAACAAACTACTAAAAAGTCCACACTGCATCTCACTCTTCATAGTTCTTCCTTGACTTGCTTTTTGCCCCATTGTAAGCACTTCTTGTGCCATACTCCCTGAATGCCACGGCTTTTGCTATTCTGTATTTGTTTCCTTGTTGCTTATAATTGTTCTCTAGTTGTTACATGTAAGAAGATTGCCTTTCACTGACCCAGCAAGGACTGCAGTGGAAAGAATGTACAACTTGGAAAACTAGGCATCATGATTTACCAGCCTTGTTCCCTTAGCCAAACTGCTCATCGTCTCTGAGCTGTAGTTTCCTTCCTTTTCTGTAAACAAATGACTACTAACTCACCTCACATGTCTGCTTTGAAGCAGAAATGATATTAGAGGTATAGAAACAACTGTAAAACAGGATATAAGTGTATGATCTATCTTTTGTATGAAATACAGTAGATTTTCAAGAACTTGGAGATAGTCTTGCATTGTGGGGTTAGGAGAGTGAGCTCTATGTACACTCGGGAAAATCAATTTCTTTAAGCCTTAAGATAATAATGAAACTTCATAGAGTTGATATGAGGGTGAAATAAAAGAATGCATGCAAAGCACTTCTTGATAGTACCTAGCACCTAGTAAGGCCTTAATAAATGTAAGCTGCTGCTGCTGCATTCTAGTGAGAGAAGGAAATATGTCAATAAGAAATGTATATTGGGGCACAGCATGGAAAATTGAGGTTATGATGAGGCAGACACAGCATTGAAATTGGAGCTCTATACGCTGGCAGCTTCTGGCATTCAATTTGGGAAGCCTTCATGGAAGAACTGGACCTTTTGGAACTCTTTGGATTAAAGTTGGAAGATAAGTTTTCTGGTTGGAAGTGGATCTGTTAGAAAAGGTATCCCAACCCAACCACCTGATACAATGTAGAAGCAGGTCGAATGAGAGTGGGGTGACCAGATTATGGGAGATGGGAAAGTCTAAAACAAAGAAGGATGGTCTGAAGCTTGATAGTCAAAATGTAAGCCTCGATGCCCTGTGTAAAGTTCTAAAACAGAGCAGACTGGGCTCCCAAGGAGTGTTTGGAAGGTCTTCAGGTTAACATGTAGTTAACATGTAGTTGGGCCTGAAAGGACAACGGGCCAGGCATAGTTGAATGGTGTGTTATACGATTCAGATAGAGACAAGCACTTTAGCAGCTCTAAGGAGGGGTGACCAGTGGGATTTGTTGCTGAAAGCAGGAATGCTGAACAGTTCAACAGTGAATGAATTATTAATTGACTAATTGAAGCTTTGTCTGATTGTGAAGAGGAAGGGAGAAGGAAGGGAAGAGTGACTCTTAGAGGACTAGAAATTTTGAGACACTCAGCAGTTGAGGGTTATCTCTATACTGAAGAAGAATGCTCTTCTTGCGCGGTGCCTGTGGCTCATGGAGTAGGGCGCTGGCCCCATATACCGAAGGTTGCAGGTTCAAACCTGGCCTCACCGAACTGCAAAACAAAAAAATAGCCGGGTGTTGTGGCGGGTGCCTGTAGTCCCAGCTACTCGGGAGGCTGAGGCAAGAAAATCACCTAAGCCCAAGAGTTGGAGGTTGCTGTGAGCTGTGTGACGCCACGGCACTCTACCACTCTACCGGGGGCGATAAAGTGAGACTGTCTCTATTAAAAAAAAAAAAAAAAAAGAATGCTCTTCTTTAAGAAATGAGGGACCCAGAAAGAATGTTGCATTTGCCTTTACAAAAAGTGGGGTTGATATTGTCACTATAAAGATTTTGGTGTCAGAAAGTCTTTTAACCAAAGTTCTAAAAGATGGTGGTTCATGCACCAAATTGAAAAATATATATAGGCTCGGCGCCTGTGGGTCAACGGGCTAATGCGCCAGCCACGTACCCTTGACTGGCGGGTTCGAATCCAGCCTCTGGGCCCTCCAAACAACAATGACGGCTGCAACCAAAAAATGGCCAGGCATTGTGGCGGGCGCCTGTAGTCCCAGCTACTTGGGAGGCGGAGGCAGGAGACTCGCTTGAACCCAGGAATTGGAGGTTGCTGTGAGCTGTGATGCCACGGCACTCTATCCAGTGTGACAGCTTGAGGCTCTGTCTCAAAAAAAAAAA
>CAUYRH010148541.1:0-10527 GCA_963574655.1 Perodicticus potto | reverse complement strand
GAAAGAAAGGGCTGTCTGATTCTGGGGTCCACGAACCCCCCAAGCAAGGGTTTGACATCTACATGGATGAACCTGAGCCAGGGGACAGAGAGCGCCGCTCGGGCAGAGAGGGGATGGCGTTTGAGGATGTATATGAAGTAGACGCCAGCACACTCAAGTCAGACCTCCACTTCCTGCTGGATTTCAGCTCAGTTTCCCCTATGCTGATAGATTCATCCCTCCATTCCCAGTCTGAAGATGCGTCAGATTTTGGCACAGATGTGATAAATGTGACTGAATATGCTGAAGAAATCCATCAGTACCTTAGAGAAGCTGAAATGAGGTACAGACCCAAAGCTCACTACATGAGAAAGCAGCCCAACATCACAGAGAGCATGCGTACAGTTCTGGTGGACTGGCTGGTGGAGGTCGGCGAAGAATATAAGCTTCGAGCAGAGACTCTGTATCTGGCTGTCAACTACCTGGACAGATTCCTTTCATGTATGTCTGTTCTGAGAGGCAAATTGCAGCTCGTAGGAACAGCAGCTATTCTTTTGGCTTCGAAATATGAAGAGATATATCCACCTGAAGTAGATGAGTTTGTCTATATAACTGATGATACGTACACTAAGCGGCAGCTGTTGAGAATGGAACACCTACTCCTGAAAGTCCTCGCTTTTGATCTGACAGTGCCAGCCACCAACCAGTTTCTCCTTCAGTACTTGCGGCAGCAGGGAGTGTGCATCAGAACTGAGAACCTGGCCAAGTACGTAGCAGAACTGAGTCTACTTGAAGCTGATCCATTCTTGAAATACCTTCCTTCATTGACAGCTGCAGCAGCTTACTGCCTGGCAAACTATCCTGTGAATAGGCACTTCTGGGTACCTGCATGTGTCTCTCATGGAACCACCTGCAGTTCTTCCTCTACAATAAGTTGCAGAACTGAAGCACTTCCAGAACTTACATCCATACCGACAGACTCGCTCTTAATAGTCATAGGTTCCTGCAGGTTGCATCAGCTAAGATTGCTAAAATATAGATGATTTTTTTTAAGGTAGATGTGTTTAGGTTTTCTTAGACTTTAGTGGCTTGTAATATAGTCTAACATTTTTTTTAAAGAATAAACACCTTGCCTCATGACCACGCGTTAGGCTTATTTACTACTTAACATGGCTGGAATTTTGGCTGATAGTATTAAAAGTGTCATCTCTATTTTAAGCATTCTTCTAAATTGGTTTTACAAATGTGGCATGCTATTAGGATTAAGTGTTCTGAGGCTTCCAGGGATTTTCATGTTTGGTAAATGACTACTGTGAGGCTTTTAACCTCTTGTCTCTTTGCTCCCCACATTTCTTTCCATAGATTAGCAAATGAGAGAAGAGCTGGCCCAGGAGATGCGTGAAGGAGCATGAATAAGCACGGCTTGTTCTAGCTTCCCTCTGCAACCTGAGTCAGAAGACAGTGGCTGAGGCCTAATACAGTCAGGTGCCTCTTAGAGGAGACTTATATTTAATTCTAGGCCAGAGATACTGTGCTTATTTGTAAAGAGCTGACATTATGGCTATCTTCAATTTTAATTTAGGCACCTGTCAAGCATATATTTTAGTCTTAGAAGATTCTTTGGTAAGTAGGTAGAAAAAGTAAATTTCTCCATGGGAAAGGACTTCAGAGTGATAAAGCCAGTCCCTCATCTGTGTTCCCAGGGTGACATCCATCCTAAACCTTGTCGTGGCTTGAATTATTCATGATTCTACAAGTTATTTCACTACATTCACATATGATACCTTTCATCTATCTACTACTTCTTAAAAGGTTTTAGTATTGCCCTTCTATTTTTTTCTGTGGATAAACATTATCAAGTATCTTCATTTCTGGTTCCAATGAAGAAATGGACATCTCTCTAAGTGTTCTGATATTTATTGCATACATTTCACAAAGAGGATACAGGAACTGTGTCAATACTGAATTTTTATATTATGTAAATTAATAACTTATTATTTCACCCTTTAATTTGTGACTGGCTATGTTTCTGTTCCTTGCATAGATATGCTGAACTTTTCCAACTATCCTTTTGCGCTTGACAAAGTGAAAAATTGCCTCCCCCCCACAATGAGGTAGAGGGAGAAGACAATTCTGGATAGGATTTGGGTGGTACAAGTGCTATATTTGTTCTTTCTAAGCCTTAATATTTCAGTGACTTGGACACGGAAGTTTCTTCTCGTTCTTTACCTACTTGCACTGTCTTACCACTTTCCTGTGATATGTACATCTGTTTTGAACTGGACTTAGATATAATAACATTTCCTTTCACTAGTAATATTGTTTTTTAGGATGTCTTGCTTCAACTAGAAGGGGCAGTATGATTTATTTTGCAAAGAGAGTTTTTGTTTTTAAAATCAGTTTCAAACTTTAGCCTTGAATCTGGGTTACAAAACCACACTATAGGACTTAGAGGTTTGAACACATGACTCTTATGTTCTTTGCTGCCAGCAGTTTGCACACAACCATTCCCATATTCCCCCCAAGCCATGCCCTCTCCCATGCAACAGATTTCAAAGAACTAGACCTTAGTCTTGATTTACTTACTGCTTTCTTCTGTCCTTGAAATTCTTTATTTAAAAATAGAAATATAGGCCTGCTGGTGGCTCAGGTCTATAAATTCTAGCACTTTGGGATGCTGAGGTGGGAGGACTGCTTGAGGTCAGGAGTTTCAGGCAAACCTAGGCAACATAGTGAGACTCTCTCTCTACAGAAGAATACCGGAAGTAGCTGGGTATGGTGGTACATGCCTGTCATCAGCTACTGAGGGTGAGGCAGAAGGATCCCTCTGAGCCCAGGAATTTGAGGTTTCTGTGATCTTTGTTTGTGCCACTGCACTCTAGCCTGAGCAACAGAGTGGGACCATATCTTAAAACAGTAAATAATAAAAGCATAGCCATCACTACGTACCTGTCACGCAGCTTAAAACAGTTGTATACCAATGGGGGGGTGCCAAGGAGGGTTTGCTTTCCCATGTCCCTGACTCCTCCCCCCATTGGTTTGGAACTCTAAGAGAATAGCAGCCTTCTGTGTGTCCCTTCTTTCATATCATTCTTATTATTCCCTGATTTGGGTTTGATCAAGTCCACACATGGTTTTTATAGTCAGGGGCTATGACATTTCGGTCAGCAGAGGGCTGCATGTATAATATGAGGGTAGTCCTATAAGGTTATAATACCGTATCTTTACTGTACTTTTCTTATATTTAGATATCTTTGAATATATGAATACTTACTGTTATGTTGCCATTGTTTACAGTATTCAGGCTGTCCAGGTGTGCAGTAGGCTGTGCCATCCAGGTGTGTCTGAAGTACAGTGTGTGGTGTTCACACGACCACAAAACTGCCTAACGCTGCGTTTCTTATAACATGTGCCCATCACTAAGTAACACATGACTATACTTCGTAAGAATATATCCGTAAACAATAATGCTTGTTTTTAAAATTTAACGTTGGACTGTCTCTCACGTCCTCAGGGATAGGTGCCTTAGGTGACACTGTGACTTTGAGGCTGTCTGTGCTGTATAAGTAGAATCCTAGTTATTTGTACCATTGCACAGCCTATGTGAGTACAGCATGAGTTATCTGTCTCTTAATTTTTCCCCACTTTTCTCCTCGCCCAGCCTCTCGTACTCCTTGGTGGCCAGCAAAGGATGTTGGTTTAGCACTGGCTAAACCAATAGTGTGGGAATGCCACTTCTCTCCACCCCGGAGGCTCTTTGGCCTGTGGCTTTAAACAGATCCAGGCCTTTCTGAGGAATTTGTTCATGTCGTGAACCAAGGGGCCCTAGTTGAAGTGGGCTGCTGAGAGAAGACTATGGGAACAACATTTGCTGACCTTTTATAAGGAGCTAAATCCCCCTAAAAGGATACATGTTTTCCCAGTAAGTTTTTGCCACCAGAGAGTTAGACATGTCTTACCATTAAAACTTCAAAATGGAAGCATGTCCTTGTGGCTGAACGTGCCCTGGCCTGTGCTAGTGACAGGCTTCCTGCTGCTCGTGTCTGGACTGTGAGGAGGGATCCTGGGCAGGGAAGGTGCTCCTTAGAGTTCATTGCTGTAGGAAGGCCCAGCATGCAAGACCCAAGGTCTTCCAGATGGGAGATGATTTCCCTTCAATTTTACAGGACATATGCATACTTTAGGTGGTGAACTGTTTTTTGTTACTGATTGCTGGACTTGATGGTAATTATTGAAAAACTAAATGGTCAGTGCTTACTCAGGCAGAGGAATGATGGGTTCTGAGGTGAGAAACCTGAGGGCAAAAGAACATGGGAAGCAGGTCCTGGGCAGAGTCAAAATAGCATCTGTGGATGGAATGTCCTTGAAGAAGATGAAGTTTTCTAAGGTAAGTACATTGGCTGACTGAGCTGATGGGCCCATTCACTTGCCCCGCCCCCAGTGTGCCCTTCTCCGTGGTTGTCTCCTCCCTTTCACTGGACTGGATTTCCTGCTGGGCATCTCTGTGTGTTTGCTCACATCTGTCAAGATGCTATTGTGGGCATCAATTTGTTTGCTACCTGCAAACTTGATTCACTAACTAACGGGCCAGGGGGGAGAGCTACATACAGTGGAATGTTGGCTGGATATAGAGGAGTTTCAGCCACACGCTGCAGGTACATTAATATTCTCAACTGGTTCACAGTCATATGAACTTTTTACCCTAAATATCCTCCCCCTTCCCTCCATCTTTACTTTTCACATTGACTGATCTTTCTCTGCATTATCAAGAGTTACCTATAGGATCAGGGATATATGTCCATGCTGAAATCCCATCTTTTTTGTTCAGTGTGTGAGCTATCACATTCAAAGACAAAACCAACTTTTTCTTGCTCCCCACCACCTCCAGTTTCTGAGCAAAGCGAGAAAGAGGATGCCAAAAGCTAAAATCCCAGCAGGGAATCTGATGTTGGGCTGCAGTTGAAATATATATACCCCTGATCCTGTACCAAATGGAATTCTTTTTAATTGCATGGGTGTTTGCAAAGTTGCACAGTACCTACGGCTGGGAAGGCAGCCAAGGCTGACCCTTTATCAAGTCCAGACTCAGCTAATGGAGGCAGTGAGTCAGGAGACAACGGGTCAAGCTCAAAGTGGAAGCCTGGGTGCTGCAACTACCAGCTACAGGCCTGCACTTACGTGCTCCTTGCTTCTGAGAGGAACTTGTGCTGGAGTTAGACTCAAGCATAAAAGGAAAGTGCTATCAGGATGCCTGCTTTGCTGCCCCAGCATTGAAGTGAGCTAGAGACAAGACATTGGGTGAATGTGTGTGTCAGGTACTTGGGGAGGGGAATGCGGTCAATTTAGGCTTATCAAACTAAGCTCGATCCTAATGCAAAGGATTTTGTCTCTTGCTTTAGTCTGCAATGAAAACAGTAACATCCAGGTATCAATCTGTGGAGGTGAGTGTCTCAATCATTACAGTACTGATTTTAAATTTCTGTCACCTAAAATATGCTTTCTGCAATTTGGTGATTTGTAGCAGCTTATTCTTTTAAAGGAATTAAAACCGAGAGAGAAATACAGTGGAAGGGCAATCATGCCCTTCTCCTTTCACCCAGGAATGTATCCTTAACAGAGACTCTTTGACAGGAGGCCAGGGTCCTAACTCCAGCTTGGCTATTGTTTATGTGATGCTGGTTGCAGTCAGGTAAGCTAAATTGCCTTAGCCAGCCTCAAATGTCTGTGACTCACCCCTTAAAAATATAACTGTCATGTCATTCTACAGTGTGTATTAGGGACAAGGAATTTTATTTCCGCATGACCATCCTTCCCTAGGAGTCTCCTATTGTATTCTTGTATTTGACAGGTGAAGAAAGAAAAAGAATGTGGAGAAGGCACACCCATTCTTCCTGTAAGGGCCTGGGAAATGTAATTTGGCTATGAACTCTGGGAGGAAAGGCAAATTCAGTGTTGATAACAATCTGTCTTCCATAGTGAGTCTCACTGAGTGTCCTGAATTTTAATCTCTTTATTGGGTCAGTATTTGTCTGTTTTGAGTTCCTTACCCATTTTCACTATTTCTGTCATACCTAGACATCACTTTTAAAATGACTTTTTATGTGGTGACTCACACCTATAATCCTAGCACTCTGGGAGGATGAGGTGGGCGGATGGCCTGAGCTCAGGAGTTGAAGACCAGTCTGAACAAAAAAGTGACACCCCATCTCTACTAAAAATAGAAAAACTAGCCAAACATTGTGGCAGGTGCCTATAGTCCCAGCTACTTGGTAGGCTGAGACAAGAGATTGCTTGAGCCTAGGAGTTTGACGTTGCTGTGAGCTAGGATGCCATGGCACTCTACCCAGGTGACAAGAGTGAGATTCTATCTCAATAAATAAATAAATAAATAAATAAATAAATAAAATTACTTTTTATTTAAACTTACCTCTTCTTAACAGAAATATTTCTGAAATAATGGATATGATATGCTGGTTACATATTTTCTAATACGTTCTAGAACATGTAACTACTGAACATCACTTACAGTTCTGTGCTCTATCAGATACATGTACTACCCTGTGGAAAGCCAATGACCTGAGATTCTGTCCAATTCTGTGGAAAAATTTTAGCATTTAGAGTAGTAAATGACCAAGAATTCACTTTATTAAGTACCTTAAACTTGAGAGTACAAGAAGCTTGAAGGTGGGTCTTGAATGGCATTCTGTCTCTTGAGAATGGCACTATCTCAGGATGATTAAGGACAACAAAAAGAAGTCACAGGGATTTGGCCTTCAAAATAATGGGATAATATCTCATTTCAGTTTTATTTCACCTCCCTTTTCCTCCTGTTCAAGCACTAAAAGCAAGAGTCAGGGAATTGGGAAGATTGACGTATTGTTTGGGATGGACAATTTGATGTGGCATTTATGACCTTTAGGTGGTCATAGCAATGAGAGAAAATGTCAAACTAGAATTTCTCCTAGAAATAAAGCATACTGGGAGTTGGGCTTCTGGTGCCTGTATCCGTCCCTGTCTCACATCCTGCTGTCTCTGCCCTGCCATTTCTCATCTACATCAGTCTCTAGCAACAACTTCATGGGCTTTCAGTTTCAATCTCATGGCCGTTAAGTTTCCATTTCCCTGGTTCTAGAGTTTCTGACATGAAATAGATGACATCTGTTTCCTACATCACATTCCTCAATGTCTTATCACCACTGGGATAAAATATGGGGCACACAGGCCTTTCCTGAGCCAGACCCTACCCACCACAGTAGCTCTGTCATCCGTTGAACAGGCCATGCTCTCCATGACCTCATTCCTTCCACATGCTGTTCTGTGTTTGAAACACTTCCTACTTCCCTAGACCACTTGGCCACCTCTGAACTAATTATTCTTCTCAACTAATCTTTGACTTCAGCTCTCCTATCAGCTCCAGGTAAGTGTCCCTTAGGACAACTGGCTGTCACTTGCCTGCTCCCTCCTCCAGAGCACAGGGAGACATATTTTATCCCTGTACTCCCAGCACTGGCTTTATGCTAGAGGTTCAATAATATTTTCTTGATGAATGAATGGATTATACTTTTTTATTGTTTGGGATTTATTAAGGGCACGAAGATTAGATTACATTGATTACACTTGTTAGGTAAAGTCCCTCTTATAATTGTGTCCAGCCCCCAAGAGGTGTGCCATACACCATGAACCCCCATCCCCCTCCCTCCTCTTCTCTCCCCACTCCCTGATTCCCCTATCCCTCACCTTGTATTAGATCATCTACTGCCTTCATATTAGAATTGAGTACACTGGATTCTTGCTTCTCCATTCTTGTGATTCTTTACCAAGAAGAATGTTTCCCACTTCAATCCAGGTTAATACAAAGGATATAAAGTCTCCATCTTTTTTAATGGCTGAATATATTCCATGGCATACATATACCATAGGTTGTTAATCCATTCCTGAGTTGGTGGGCATTTAGGTTGTTTCCACATTTTGGCGATTGTAAATTGAGCTGCAATAAATAGTCTAGTGCAAGTGTCCTTATGATAAAAGGATTTCTTTTTCTTCTGGATAGATGGCCAATAATGGGATTACAGGATCAAATGGAGGTCTAATTTGAGTTCTTTGAGGATTCACCATGCTTCCTTCCATGGAAGCTTGTATTAGTTTGCAGTCCCACAAGCAGTGTAAAAGTGTTCCCTTTTCTCCACATCCATGCCAGCATCTGTGGCTTTGAGATTTTGTGATGTGGACCATTCTCACTGGGATTAGGTGATATCTCAGAGTGGTTTTGATTTGCATTTCTCTGACGATTAGGGAGGATGAGCATTTTGTCATATGTTTGTTAGCCATTCATCTGTCTTCTTTATAGAAGGTTTTATTCATCTCTCTTGCATATTGATATATGGGATTATTGGCTCTTTATGTTGCTTAATTTTGTCCTATTCATAATGTGAAAATATCTTTTTCCATTCTGAAGGTTTTCTACTTGCTTTGGTTGTTGTCTCCTTAGCTGTACAGAAGCTATTCAGTTTAATTAAGTCTCATTTGTTTATTTTTGTTGTTGTTGCAATTGCCACTGGTGTCTTCTTCATAAAGTCTTTTCCCAGGCCAATACCTTCAAGTGTTTTTCCCACACTTTCTTTGAGGATTTCTACTGTTTCATGCCTTAGATTTAGATCTTTTATCCATTTTGAATCAATTTTAGTGAGTGGGGAAAGGTACAGGTCCAGTTTCAGTCTTTTACATGTGGCTATCCAGTTCTCCCAACACCATTTGTTGAATAGGGAGTCTTTCCCCCAGTGTATGTTCTTGTTTAGTTTATCAAAGATCAGGTGGCTGTAAGATATTGGTTTCATCTCATGGTTTTCTATTTGGTTCCAGATGTGTATGTGTCTATTTTTTTGTGGCAATACTATGCTGTTTTGATCACTATGGCCTTGTAGTACAGCCTAAAGTTTGGTAGGCTGATGGCCCTGGCTTTGTTTTTATTGCTAAGAACTGCCTTAGCTATATGAGTTTTTTTCTGATTCCATACAAAATGAAGAACTATTTTTTCCAGTTCTTCAAAATATGATGTTGGTAATTTAATGGGGATTGCATCGAATGTGTAGATTGCTTTGGGAAGTATAGACATTTTAACAATGTTGATTCTTCCCAGCCATGAGCATGGTATGCTCTTCCATTTGTTAATATCTTCTGCTATTTCTTTTCTTAGGGTTTTGTAATTTTCTTTATAGAGGTCCTTCACTTCTTCTGTAAGGTATATTCCTAGGTATTCCTTTTTTAAAAAAATTAAAGCTACTGTGAAGGGAATTGTGTCTTTGATTAGCTTTTCGATTTGGCTGTTATTGCCATAAACAAAGACTACTGATTTGTGGACATTGATTTTATTTCCTGAGACATTACTCTATTTTTTGATCACTTTTACGAGTCTTGTGGTTGCTGTTGGGGTTCTCTAAGTATAAGGTCATATCATTGACAAAGAGTAAGAGTTTAACCTCCTCTGCCCTCATTTGAATGTTCTTTGTTTCCCTTTCTTACTTGATTGCATTAGCTAGAACTTCTAGTACTATGTTGAATAGTAGTGCTGATAGAGGAAAACCTTGTCCAATTACAGTTCTAAATGGAAAAGCTTTCAGTTTTACTCCATTCAGTATAGTATTAGCTGTGGATTTGTCATAGATGGCTTCAATAAGATTGAGAAATGTGCCACCTATGCCTATATTCTTAAGTGTTCTAATTAGAAAAGGATGTTGAATTTTATTGAATGCTTTTTCTGCATCTATTGAAAGAATTATATGGTCTTTTTTTTCCACTTCTGTTGATATGGTAAATTATGTTTATGGACTTGTGTATGTCAAACATGTCTTATATCCCTGGGATGAAACCTGCTTGATCATGATGAATGATTTTTTTAATGTGTGGCTATAATCTATTGGCTGAGATTTTATTGAGAATTTTTGAATCTATTTCATTAGTGAAATTTAGTTGGATCTTTTCCTGGCTTTAGTATTAGGGTGATGTTTGCTTCATAGAACATGTTGAGAAAGATCCTTCCTTCTCAATAATTTCTGCAGTATGGATATAAGCTCTTCTTTGAAGGTTCGATAGAATTCTAGTGTGAAACCATCTGGATCAGGGCTTTTTTTTTGGAAGAGTCTCAGTATGTTGCCCTTGGTAGAGTGCTGTGGCATCATAGCTCACAGCAACCTCAAATTCTTGGGCTTAAGTGATTCTTTTGTCTCAGCCTCCCAAGTAGCTGGGACTACAGGCACCTGCCACAATGCCTGGCTTTTTTTTTGTTGCAGTTATCATTGTTGCTTAGCTGGCCTGGACTGGGGTCAAACCCCAGTGTATGTCGCTGACACTGTAACCTCAGTGTATGTCAGCCTCAGTGTATGTGACTGACACTGTAACCACTGTGCTACGGGCGCTGAGCTAGGACCAGGGCTTTTTTTTGTTGTTAGGAGATTTTTTTCATTATTTCTTCAATCTCAGTTCTTGAAATTGGTCTGTTCAAGAGATCTGTTTCTTCTTGGTTAAGTTTAGGGAGAGGGTCTGATTCCAGGT
>CAUYRH010148537.1:0-13074 GCA_963574655.1 Perodicticus potto | reverse complement strand
GCCTTCGCTTGAAAGATATAAATTTGCTTCATATTAGGGGTGTATACATTGGATACTTTTTCTTCCATTCTAGAGATACTTTGCTAAGGAGAACATGTTCCAGCTCCATCCATGTAAATATGAAAGAGGAAAAGTCACCATTCTTCTTTAAGGCTGCATAATATTCCACATGATGAAATCCCAAAACCAGAGATGTTGGTGTGGATGTGGAGAAAAGGGAACACTTCTACATTGCTGGTGAGAATGCAAACTAATACATCCATTTTGGAAAGATGTCTGGAGAATACTCAGAGATCTAAAAATAGACCTGCCATTTGACCCTATAATTCCTTTACTTGGTATATACCCAGATGACCAAAAATCACATTACAACAAAGATATCTGTACCAGATTGTTTATTGCAGCCCAATTCATAATTGCTAAGTCATGGACAAAGCCCAAGAGCCCAATGATACACGAATGGATTAATAAACTTTGGTACATGTATACCATGGTCACTGGTTTTTGAGGGAGGCACTGGGAGTGAGAGAATCTCCTAGCCGGCATAGAGATATTTTGCTGCCCAGAGACAAGCCCTCAAGCAGCTGCAGTTAATGAGATAAGATCAGCTGCTGTTAATGAGATAAGATCAGTGGCTTTTTAGCAAGTAGGTGTTATACTTTGAACTTTCTCATGCAGCGGAGTGGAGCCCGTGGGGAAAGAGCATGTAGCAACCATTAAGCATGTGACCCTAGTAGGTGGGTCCCCACACCTGTTGTATAATGCTTCAATAAAAGGCTACGACAGAGGTTACTTGGGGCTCTCCCTGGAGATATGGGAAGCCCTCCTCTTACAGGCATGTACCTTTAATCCATGTCCAGCTATTTTTATCTGCTCTGGGATGGGGTGCCCACACTGGGCACCAACACACAATTATGAAATATAACTACAAATACTTATATAACTCTGATCCTGTCAGTTTATGGACATGGGATGGTACACCTCCAATTTGTGAATGGCTTTTTTAGCTACCTTTAGATAAAACCTGTATTTACCACTTTCCCTGGAGATAGAAGTGTGAAGCTCCCCAGAAAGCTCTTTAAAGGGGGCTCTTTCAGTGAGAAATCACACCATTTCTCTAGCTACTTCCTCCTTTCTGCTGCTGGGACATGAACACAAGGGCTAGAGCTACAGGAGCCATCTCATGACCATGGTGCATGAAGCAGGCTTTCTTATTATGTCCCTTTGGAGTTGAAGGTCATATAAGGATGAAGAAGCAGACAGAGAGAATAAGTCTGAGTGCCTAATAAATGTGGAGCTCACTCTCGCTGAAATCCCAACCACTAGACATCTTGTAGGTGAGACAAAAAATAACCTCTTACCTTATGTAAGCCACTGCTATTAAGGGTCCCCCTGCTCTCCACTCATATACAACTGAACTAAATCTCAACAAATAAAGACTTTCACTAAATTTTTCATTTTTATATTTCTCAGACTGAGGGATATAATAGTAGGGAGACTCCAATCATATTTTAAAATTTATAAAGCATAACTGAGTCAGTCAAGGGACCAGAAAGAATAGGAATATCAAAATGACAGCAGAATTCAGTATTGCTTCTGGCTCAGGAAAATTGCCAAAAAAAAAAAAAAAAGAGAGAGAGAGAGAGAAAGAAAATATTCATTATTCTTCTGGTTTGGAGTATTCCAAATATCCATCATTCTGCTCTCAAGGGGAAGACTCCCAAAGATTGAAGCATCTGGAATAAAACCTCATATTTATCTCCTTCAACAGCCTACTACTACTTGACCTTTTTGGATACTTCAAGAAAACAAAGAATGAGAATAATCTGTTGATTTGCTTTTGCAAGGACATGATGCAAGAAGGTCCTAGAGTACCACAACATCAGAGATGGTAACATCAACAGCCTTGACCATGGCACTAGGGGCTACATGTTCAGTTTTTCATCTATGCCTGGCAGCACTCTAAGTCATTTACATCTATTTAACTCCTTGAACTTCAAAACAACCAGATGGTCATTGCTCTCTTTTGTAAATTAAAAGACAAACATAGTGATTCTGAATTAGGTACACAGAAGAAAGAATGATTTCAAAGAAATCATGATAGGGAAAACTATTTGAAACCCAATGAATCCCAAACCTAGCAGAAGAAAAGAAATAAACAAAATTAGAGCAAAATTAAATGAAATTGAAAACACAAAGAATCATTTAGATGATCAACAAAACAAAAAGTTGTTTCTTTGAAAAGTATGATAAAATTCATATGCTACTTCTTTGGATTTCACAACTGTCCTATGAGAAAAGTTGAATGGAAGTTAATCCCATTTCATGAATAGAAAGACCACATCAGTGGTAGTGAGAATGATCTGTGTAGCGATAGTAGATAGTATTGCCCCTTTGAAGGAAAATATCCTGACTTTTTGTTCCATCCCTTTCCAACTGTGCCAAAATCTCTTTTCTTTAGAGAAGGAAGGAAATTTTGAAAGAACGCTCCGATCAGGGGTATTTCATCCTCCCCCTTGTTATGATTCATTGAGTGCTGAAAGGTAGACATACCTCAGGACCTGTCCCCCACCAGTGGAGCCAAAGGCCTGCATGTCCCTCCATAGAAACCACTGTGTTGAGTTGACTCATAATCTTTGAACTGTGCTCAGAAAAATTGCACATGACAGATGTCTGAGAGACAATGTGAATTCTTATGATATTATCAGGGATTGGTTATAAACTTAGTTCATTGGTTTTTTCTCCTTGTAAGAGGAAAAGAGCAGTAAGAGGAGTTTGTCTTGATAAAGGTGGAGGAGAATACAAGAAAACTCTCAACCTTAATCCCTTCAGGGGGAAGTGATATCAGACAATCAGATGATGAGCAACATAGTGTCTGGGCAGGAAGTGCTGAGATAGGGTGGGAGGCATCCTGAAAGAACATTTAGCCAGATTTCATCTCCTTCCTAGTATTACCTAGGCTTTGGTAGTAATGGATGACATCTGCAAGCAATCGCCAAATACTAAGCAGTATGGTACAGTGAGTATCAATAATCTTATTGAATAATTAATTAATTAATTATTGAATTAATTGAATTCATCATAGCTTATGAATTCAATCTTATTGAATAAGAATTCAATAGCTTATGAATTGAATAGCTTACATTGAATTGAATTCATAAGCTAATTAATTATTGAATTAATCTTCATCATAGCTTTATGAAATAGGTATTATTATCTTTACCCTTAGAAAGGTTCAGAAACATTGTACTATCCATCCTCCCAATCAATTAGACTCTTGATTGATGGGTTATTGCTTCATGAGTTTTTCATTTGGTCTTTATTACCCTAATGGGTTGTTATTATTGGAAATGAAGAAATCAGGACTTGAAAAACTTAAATGTTGCCTTAATCTAATAGATATGGTAAATGAACAAAGAAATTCAGCATAAGTCTCCTGATCTCAGTGTTCCTTATCTTTCCTTTATGGCTTAACCAAAATTATTGAGAGCTACTCTGCTCATTGTGCTAGGTACAGGGCACACAAAAATGAATAAGATCGGGTCTCTTCTCTTGAGCTCACCCTGTGAGAGGAATAACAGAAAATTATTTAGAAAATAAATTAGATAACAAAATGGGTATACAATAGAAAAGGATATATAAACCTCTAAGGGAATCAAAGAAAATTTCATGGAGAAAGATCACAAGTAAACTGAGTGTTTATAACAAACAGCCTTTTAAGGTGTCTGCCCAGTTTATAATCTGTCAGTTCTTCTCTAAGCACCGTCAGCCACCAATAATTTTCAAAGACAATGCAGCTACTTTGTGTGTCTATGGGCTATACCTAAGTAGATCCCAGGTGAGCACTTAACCCAAGTGCAATTCTCTCCCCAGGAACATGAACTGAAACACATGGAGCTGAGGGTTTGGAAGTCATGGAGTCACATCCACAGCAGGGTTCTAGAGAAATAGCCCCAACCTTGTGATTTGTAAGAGTAATTTATCTAAGAAAGTCCAGTCCTTAGCTGAACTAGTTTGGCATACATTTCTCTCACCTGCAGTCAACTTTCAAATTAGTAGGTGTTGAAAGGTCAAAAGGAGCTAGTGAAAATGAGAGCTGTAGATTCTCAATGGCCACATTCAAGTTGGACTTCATCCTGGAGGTAATATCAAGCCAAAGGAAATTTGTGTTTGTTTTTAGACACCAAATCAGTAAGGGGTTCATGCCAATAAAAAAAAAAAATTGAAAACATTTGCAGAAGCAGTTGAAGATGCATATAGAAAATGTCAAAGTATTTCCCCCAAAACTATTTGGAAGTGAGGCTGTATGAAGCATGGCCTCCATTCCCCAGGGCTATTGTATTTGCATTCCTTTGGAGGAAGCGTGGAGTATCTTCCACTTGCCCCTCCAAATCCTCTTTCCACTGTTTTCTGTCTTGCTCTGTGCCTCAAGGGCTGGCCAGTGTGGGTCACTCCCACTGGGATTTGACCACAGGCATACACTGCAGGAGATCAGGGGGAGTGGAGCAGATGACCTCTCAGGCAAGGATTTCCCCCAGGAAGCCCCCATGGGTTTAAGCAAACAGTGCTCCTTCCTCTCAGGCATTCCTCTTCCTCCACCTCTTCTTCTTCCACTTCTTCCTTTCTTACCCGGTCCCCGTCCTCCCAGCTCTCATCTCTCTTTGCATTTCCTTTTACCTAAGTTTCAATACCCATATTTTTCTATCCCTCATTCAAACCCAGCTTATTTCTAGCCCTAGCGTAGTATCCAATATCTTTCTGTTTCCTTACACTCTGATCATAATTTGTACAGTCCCTTTCTAAAGTTCCTCTCAAACTACACAATTTGTGTGTCATCTACTTCCAGCCAGGACCCAGATCAAAGCAGAGTCCCTGCAATATCCTGGATGTAAAGACTTGGACGTGAGAAATGAGCTCCTCTGCGGCTCCCTACCTCAGGAAACAGCCCTATGCATAATGTCCTTTTTGAGGATTATCCAGGGGAGTTCTGGGGTTATTACAGTCATAAATAAAGATGTTAACAGCTACAGGGAATCAAGGGTTTCAGCAAGAAAACTTCCTGTGCCGCCATCCTAAGATGAATACTTCACATCAAAATGAAGGGGGAGAAGGGCTGGAGCAATAAGAACAGAGCAATGAGCCACAGGCAATGCCAGTAAGGGGAGTGGCAGGCCCACCATGCGGGGGGGAGATGGGGTCAATCGGATGATAATGCGAACTCACTTCAGGTACCAGTCACGATTGATTAGGAAGCCTGGAGGGCACAGAAAATGGAAGGGAAGCAGACTTCATTCTAAGGAACTCTGCAGAATGTGACTTGAGACTGGCTCATCTGAGAGGCCCTCCCCACAGTATGGACTGGAGTTAATTCCACTACATTTGCATGTCATAGAGTCCTTCACACAGCCACTGTTATGGGTACTGGCTTTAATTAAGCTTGACTGATTCTCTAATTTATTCATTTGTTCATTCTTCATTTCTTCATTCATCTTGTGGGAAAGGAATTCTTATAACCCTGACAAGAGTGCAGCCATTTTAGAAAATACATACTCTCCAGACTCCCAGAGTGCTTCAAGGACAGTTTCTGTGAGTCCACATAGACTGATAATCCTGATCACACTAGAGAAGAGCCCCAGGCTGTCCTTCAGGCTCATTGTCCCATTCAGCTAATAAAAGCCTTTCCCAACTGTATGGGAGCTGAACTGACACCTGGGCAGTCTCCATTCTCCTTTTCTTTCCCCTCTATAAAAGTCTTTCCTTTTGCCTGCCTTCTTTTCTTTCTTGCTGACCCTCACCCCAGTTGTATGCCAGAACCTCTTACATCTATCTGTCCATCCATCTAACACATAATGCTGGGGCATCTACAAAGTACAGGCCATGGGAATGCACAGTAAAGCAAGATGGAGTACCTAATTGCATTCAGTTTGGGCAGACAGGGAAATGACCAAGCTAGTGATTCTAGGAGACTGTGAGCAGTGCAGTGAGGGAAATGCATAGGAGGGAAGCACAGAAGAAGCAGGCATGGCCCAGAACCTGAGGGACCCTTGAGGATAGTCAGGGAAAGCTTCATGGAAGAGGTGACACCAGAGCCAAATTTTAATGTGCAATTTAAATGAGTACAGACTGTCTAAGCATGTGGTATAGATCATAAGTATCATTAAATAGAAAATTCCAAAAGCACAGACTTTTTTTTTTTCCTTTCACATCCTTCAAGGAAACTTTGTGCCTGAAGTGGTACCCAGGGGCTAAAGAACCCTCACTCTTTTTCCAACACAGAGCTTGGTTGCTAGGCAACCATTACTGGGCTACATCCAGCCTCATTCTCAATTAATTTGGGGACTATATTTTGATTTTTAAATTCATGTCCTTGGAGCTTCATTTTACAAAGTCCAGGAAACCACTGTGGGCCACTGTATCTGGTTTAACTGTGAATTTCCTAATCATACTTCCACCTCAATTTAGATTCCAAAACATCACACCTCTCATTGTGAAGAAGCATTGGCATAATCATTCTGAAACAAATCTTTTTCAGGTAGACTGGTAGAAGCCATTAAACTCGTGTGCTTTCTTGGGAAAAAGAAAGGTGATTAAGATGGGTTTGGAATGTCTTTGTATAACAAGGCGATATTGTAAATACAGAGAAAGGAACATTGTAATTATATATATCCCGTATCAACTGCCTCCAGCTACATGATCTACACCACGCCAGGTATCAAGTGATGGAAATAGCAATGTGCTTCATGAGTTTCAGCCCTGAGAACTTTTAAGGATGACAGAAAAATGTACTGATGCTGCACAATGAAGGATTTTTTTCAGTTCTATGACATTCTATGAAATCATCATATGGAAAGACATACACTTACACATTCTGAATTAGAAATAGCTCCAAAAACAACCACAGGTTCCAGGACAATTCATATAGTGTGAGCTTATTATGGGGTTGTGGAGATGTGTTCATTTGTTTGTAAATGTCTAGAAGGAGACAAAGAACATGCAGCAAATACTTTCGACAGAAATGCATCCAGCTGGGCTCATGATGAGCAGAGGAATTTCAAATTCTATACTGAATTACTTAAAGCAGTAAGTGACTGTGTACAGGCATAGCTCATTTTATTGGACTTTACTTCTTTACACTTAGCAGATACTGCGTTTCTTTACAGATTGGAAGTTTGTGGTAATCCTACAACAAATAAATATTACGGCTCCTTTTTTTCCAATATGATGTGCTGACTTTTCCTCTCTGTTTCACATTTTGGTAGTTCTCAAACTATTTCAGACTTTTTCATTATTATTGTATCTGTTACAGTGTTCTGTGATCAGCGTCTTCGACGTTCCTTTTGTAATTGTTTTGAAGGCTGTGAACCATGCCCATATACCACTGAAAATTTATTTGATCAATGTTATGTGTGTTCCAACTGCTCCACTGACCAGCTATTACCTCATCTGGAGCCCTCCTATTTCCTAAACTACAACAATATTGAAATTCGACTAACTGATAACCCTGAAATGGCCTCTAAATATTCCAGGGAAAGGAAGAGCCACATGTCTCTCACTTTCAATCACAAGCTAGAAATGATTAAGCTTAGTGAGGAAGGCATGCGGGAACATAAGAACAGGCCCAAAGCTAGGCCTCTTGTGCCAACCAGTTAGCCAAGTCATGCATGCAAAGAAAAGTTCTTTTTTTTTTTTTAATTTTGGTGCCAAAACCCGGGAATGAAAAACAGTTCTTGAAGTAAACTATTAGTGGTATTTCAGTCAACACACTGATAAGAAAGCAAAACAGCTTTATTGCTGAAATAGAAAACGTTTTAGTGGTATGGATAGGAGATTAAACCAGCTACAATATTCTCTTAAACCAAAGACTAATTCAAAATAAGGTCCTGAATGTCTAGTAAACATATGAAAAAATGCTCATTGTCCCTAATCATCAGAGAAATGCAATCAAAACCTCCTTGAGATAACACCTAATCACAGTGAGAATAGCCCACATCACAAAGTCCCAAAGCTTCAGATGCTGGCCAGATATGGAGTGAAGGGAACACTTTTACACTATTCATGGTATTGCAAACTAATACAGCTTTTTCAGAAAGATGTATGGAGAATCCTCAAAGAACTCAAAATAGACCTTCCATTTGATCCCTCAATCCCATTAGTAGGCATCTACCTAGAAGACAAAAATATCATTTTATTATAAGGACATTTGCACTAGATTGTTTATTGCAGCTCAATTTACAATCACCAAAATGTGGAAACAATCTAAGTGTCCATCAATGAAGGAATGGATTAATAAACTGTGGATGGATACCATGGAATATCATTCATTCATTAAAAAAGATGGCAACTTGGGCAGTGCCTGTGGCTCAGTGAGTAGGGTACTAGCCCCATATACCAAGGATGGTGGGTTCAAACCCGGCCCTGGCCAAACTGCAACAAAAAAATAGCCAGGCATTTTGGAAGGTGCCTGTGGTCCCAACTACTCAGGTGACTGAGGCAAGAGAATCACCTAAGCCCAAGAGCTGGAGGTTGCTGTGAGCTGTGATGCTATAGGATTCTATGGAGCACAATAAAGTGAGACTCTGTCTCTAAAAAGAAAAAAAAAATTCCCATTTGTTTCTGCTTATATCTTTGATTTCTTTCCTGATACCTTTCCATTCATTCACCCTCACTTCCTAAACATTGTCATAAAACCTGCTTTAAAGTCATATTCTGTTAATTCTAACATCTGTGAGCTCCATGAATTGGCATCATTTGTTTTTCTTTCTTTTTTTTTTGTAAATTAAAATATCCCTGTTTTGTCCTATGCCTAGTAATTTTGCATTGTATCCTGCACATTCTTTATATTGTGTTATCAGATTCTGGGAATTATTTAAACCTGAGGAGAATGTTGATATTTTTGTTTTAACAGGCAACTGCCCTAGTTAGAGTTAGACCACAAATTCTAATCTGATTGTGTGGGCAGTAGTGCAGGGCCAGTTGATTTTCAAAGATTTCCAGTGCAATTTGGGTCTGTCCTTTGTGTGTGCCCACCCAGTGGCCAGTGTGGGGCCTAGCTGGTAGTCTACCCTGTAGCTCAGTTCTCAACGCCTGTGATCCACTGTATAGGGTACAGCCATGTGCAGTTTAAAGGCCAGCCGAGAAGTTCACACACAATGCCAATACCTAGATGATGAATTTAAGGGATCACTGATCTTCATCCTCTTTCTGGCTCCAGGGGTCTTCCTTACCTGTTGTTCAGCTACAAAGCTGGAGTTTCAGTTTCCTGACCCTGCTATTTACTTCTCACACCTGCATTCTGCCCCCTGGTGCAAGTAATGAGAGGACCCAGAGATAAGACATGCAATGGCCATTTGCAACATGCTCTGGGACCAAAGCAACTCTGTTCAGAACAAAGTGCTCCTCTGCTACTACCACTGCTGCTACTGCCACTGACAGTATGGCATTGTATCCTGAGTTTGAATGGCAATGAAGGGGAAAATACTGTATATGGGATTTTTCTCCATTCTCTCTGATCCTTGGAAGCCCTTTTTCCCACTCCTTAGGCCAGAAACGGAACACTTGTCTTGTTTATTTACTTTACACATGTACTTCTAGGTTTTAAGCCTGCCTGCAAGGTTAGATAAGAGTAAAAGGAGACAAGTAGATTAAAGAGTAAATTCAATGCTAGTTTAGTAGAACTTCAAATTTTGTTCTCTTTTCCCAGTCTGCTTGTTGTCATTTACTTGGAAGTAAATGATGTTGCTCCATGCATTTTGTCTGCTTTAGCTTTATACACTTATAACTACTATTCTACTTTATGTGTCTATAAACGTGCCAGTTCTGGGCACCTTGGATAGGTAGAGTCGTATAATAGCTGTCCTTTTTTTGTCTGGCTTATTTCACTTAGCATAATGTTTTCAAGGTTCATCCCCACTGTTCATGTATCAGAACTTCATTCCTTTTTATGCCCAATAATATTCCATTGTATGTGTACAACACATGTTTATCCATTCATCTGTAGAATGATTTAGGTTGTTTCTACCTTTTGGCTATTGCAAATGCTGCTGCTCTAAGCCTTGGTATACAGATAGTTCTTTGAGTCTCTGCTTTCAATTCTTTGGGGTATGTACTTCGTAGTGGAATTGCTGTATCATCTGATAATTTTAAGGTTAACATTTTGAAGTATCACCAAACGGTAGCAGCTATACCATTTTATATTCTCTCTCTCTTTTTTTGTTTTTGTAGAGACACAGTCTCACTTTATTGCCCTTGGTAGAGTGCCATAGCGTCACACAGCTCACAGCAACCTCCAGCTCCTGGGCTTAGGTAATTCTCTTGCCTCAGCTTCCCAAGTAGCTGGGACTACAGGCGCCTGCCACAACGCCCGGCTATTTTTTTGCTGCAGTTTGGCCGGGGCCGGGTTTGAACCCACCACCTTCAGTATATGGGGCCGGCGCTCTATCCACTGAGCTACAGGTGCCACCCTCATTTTATATTCTCATCGACAAAGAACAAGAATTCTAATTTCTCTGCATCCTTTCCAGCACCTGTTATTTTGTTTCTTTCTTTTTTTAAAAAAAATAGTAGCCATCCTAATGGATATGAAGTGATATCTGATTGTAGTTTTGATTTGCATTTCCCCAATGATTAGCAATATTGAACAACTTTTCATACACTTATCAGTCATTTGCATAAACTCTTTGAATAAATGTCTACTCCTTTTCTGATTTTTTTTTTTTTTTTGAGACAGAGTCTCACTTTGTCACCCTGGCGTCACAGCTCACAGCAACCTCTAGCTCTTGGGCTTAGGCGATTCTCTTGCCTCAGCCTCCTGAGTAGCTGGGAGGTGCCTGCCACATCGCCCGGCTATTTTTTATTGCAGTTTGGCTGGGGTTGGGTTCAAACCCGCCACCCTCAGTATATGGGGCTGGTGCCCTACTCACTAAGTCATAGGCACTGCCCTTTTTTGTTGTTGTTTTTGAGACAGAGTCTCACTCTATTGCCCTGGCTAGTGTACATTGGCATCATCCTGGCTCACTGCAACCTCCAACTCCTGGGCTCAAGCAATCCTCCTGCCTCAGCCTCCCAAGTACCTGGGACAACTGGCATGTGCCACCAGGCCCAGCTATTATTTTCTATTTGTAGTAGAAATGGAGTCTTGCTCTTGCTCAGGTTGATCTTAAACTCCTGACCTCAGGCAGCCCCCCTGTCTCAGCCTTCAAGAGTTCTTGGATTACAAGTGTGAGCTACCATGCTTGCCCTTTGCCCATTTTTAAAAGATTGTGCTTTTGTTGATGAATTATAGGAGTTCTTTACATATTCGGGATATTAACCCTTTATCAGATATATTATTTTCAAATATTGTTGTTCTACAAGCATTCAAGTGACTATTATAGGCCAAGTACTGTGCCAGATGCTTGAGAAAAAGTGGAGAATGAGGCAGCTCATACTCCCAGGAAGTATTAGTGGAACCAAAATGAAAACAGATATAGTGTCCATCTAGTGGGGTAAGAAGCTATCATGTTTGGCCGGTGCCTATGGCTCATCAAGTAGGGCGCCGGCCCCATATACCGAAGGTGGCGGGTTCAAACCTGTCCTCAGCAAAACTACAAAACAGAAAAATAGCCAGGTGTTGTGGCGGGCAGTAGTCCCAGCTACTCGGGAGGCTGAGGCAAGAGAATCGCCTAAGCCCAGAAGTTGGAGGTTGCTGTGAGCTGTGCTGTCATGGCACTCTACCAAGGGCGACAAAGTGAGACTCTGTCTCTACAAAAAAAAAAAACAAAAACAAAAACAAGAAGCTATCATGTTCTTAAATATGCAAAGGAAAATGTAGCTTCTTTATTTTTATGATTGATATGTTTTTGCTTCTTGAACCTCTACCCCATTAGGTGAGTGGGTGATGCAAGAGTTGAATTAAGTTATTAATTATTAAATTGAATTATTCAGTCCATTTTAAGTTCAGCTCCCTAGCATAGCTGTTTCTCCCTCTGTCCTTTTCTGCCAGCAGGGTGTTTGGGCAAGGGCACTGACATCCCCTGTGGTGAGGCAGTGCTGCGGCTTGGGTGTTAGAGTGGCTTGCTGTCTGGTCTCTGGTTTCTCTTCTCAGCAGCTAGTTGCTGTGGCGCTTCCTCACCAAACCTACAGCAAGAAATGGTCTGTTCTATTGGCTGGTTGGAACCAGACTTCCTTCCTTGGAGATTTGCCTCCACTCTGCTTCTAGGAAGAGCTATAGGTCCCCTCTGGGACCTGGCTGACACTCACAGTTGGTACTGGCCTGGTGGATCCCGCAGCCCTTAGCTGTAGGATCCACATGGTTACTTTGCATAGTTCTCCCAAGTCTCCAGTCTGATAGCTATTTTCCAAGGTCCCCATCAAACATTGACAACTGCCATGCATTTTTGAAGCCACCTGTTAGTGAATAGAAGCTCTTTGCCTAACACTGCATTGTTATTTTTTACAAGAGTCCAGTTTGGAGCACCACCGCCTATTCAACAATTGTCCTCCCGATGCACTCTTGGCAGTGGGCACAGCCCTCCCCCCTCTCAAGTTCTTCTCCAACCCCCTCCACAACTTCCGTGGCATGTGGTGTACAGATATGAAAGGTCACCCTGTGTCTGACCCTCTCATTGTCTCACCATTGCCAGGACTAGATGGGCTGTTAAAATGTTCCCTTTTGCTGCCTCATGACTTCTTCCTTCCCAGGGTGTCACTCATTCTCCTCTCTTCCTTGAGGCCATATTTGCAGTTGATTATTTTAAAAATATTTTACTCCATGTGATAAATGTCACACCAGGGTTAAAAACAAACTGCTATGGAATCAAGAAAAGAGTGTTGGGCTTGGTGCCTGTGGTTCAACGGGCTAAGGCGCCAGTCACATACACCTGAGCTGGAGGGTTCGAATCCAGCCCAGGCCCGCCAAACAACAAAGACGGCTGCAACCAAAAAATGGCCAGGCGTTGTGGCAGGTGCCTGTGGTCCCAGCTGCTTGGGAGGCGGAGGCAGGAGACTCACTTGAGCCCAGGAATTGGAGGTTGCTGTGAGCTGTGATGCCACGGCACTCTATCCAGGGTGACAGCTTGAGGCTCTGTCTCAAAAAAA
>CAUYRH010148532.1:0-24515 GCA_963574655.1 Perodicticus potto | reverse complement strand
GTGGGCTTCACATACAATTGGAGATATTTTTATCAACCTGATTAATATAACATTCATGATATTTTCTCATTTACTATGTGAAAACAATTTTGATCCGTATTTAGAAGTTTTCTCCTGACCCTTCAAATATGCACCACAAGCGAGAGGGTGGGGGGGGAGAGGATAAAGGGTCAATTCTTTGTTAACTTCTAATGAATATCTGTGAAATTGTGCTTGTGCTTTTCAAGACTATTGTGATGTTATTTTAAATATTTATTAATAGTATTGCTAGTGCTGATCTTGGCGGTTTTTAATCTGCTTTGGTCAGTGGTCCTGCAGCGCCACATTCTCTCCCCCCCCTTTTTTTTTAAACCTTTTCTTTTTTAGTTTTCCAAAATGAAGCAGGGAATATTTTTCCAATTCTGCCAAAGTGTATGTCTATTTTTAATCTTTTCACTCCTCTCAACTTTTTAATACTGATACTAAGCATAAGTGTTACCTAGGTTTTTGTTTTATAACCGAAATATTATGTTATTCAGATGCACCTGCTTGGACCTCAGGGCTCTTTTCGTGCAGGGCAGGTAATGAAAGGACGAGAAACAGCCAATTCTAAGAATAATGTGAATTCGTAGTCAAAAGCAAACCCTGTTAAAATTGTATTTATGTTTAAGTTCATTTACTTGTTCATCTTTTCCAGTCAGAGTCACCCTCGGAGTTTTGCAATGGTGTTGGAAGTTGTATTATTTTTATATTAAGTAGGTAGAAATTTTCACTCCCACTGAAAACTAATGCTGCTTTTGCCCCCCTGAAACATGGTGTCTCAAGTCACCCTTTTGTTTCCCTGCTTTCAATAGAGACACCAGAGAAATATTTCCCCATACGAGGAAAACAACAGAACAAATGCTGTGATGAAGGGCAACTGACCCTGTTCCGCTGGAGCCTGTAAGGGCTGGTGGAGATACTCCAAAAAGCAAACCTGTGTTAAACCATCAGGAGCAGCTCAGCCCAGCACGTTGCTGCATAAGCTGGAACTGGGCCTGGTGCTGTCAGATATTTTGATCTGTATAAGGAGATAGAAATATGAACATTATGAACTATTTAATTTTAAAATATTGGTTCGGGTGCACTGCCAGGCCAACAGTTTCCTATTTTTGATCCACATTATAAGCAGTTTAGAACAGGGGTTTGTTCATTACTGTTCTCTGTGTCTGAAACAGCTCCTCTCACTCAATGAGTTGTCAATAAACCTGAATCAAAGAGTGAAGAAATGAACACTGTCCTCAAAAAGTTATTAGGGATAAAAACAATAGTATTACTAGTGCTAACGTTGCCTCACAATATCGATAACTGTGCAACAGAATTTAGAGGGGATTAAGTTAGTATTTATATGTGATATTTTTTATTGGTTACACCTTCAGTTATGGGCTAAATTGTCTCCTCTGACCTAAATCCAAACCCCCAGTTCTTCAGAATGTAACTGTATTTGGAGTTTGGGTTATTAAAGAAGAAATTAAGTTAAAATGAGGTCATTGGGAAGGACCCAAATCAAATAACTGCTGTCAATATGTAACAGAGACAATGGCCTGAAAAGGAGTAAAAATGTTTTCTGTCTCTTTAAAACTCCCTTATCCTTTGTGAGAACTAAAACCTGCATCCCTCCTCAGGCCAGTTGTCTCTGCTCTTTGCACTGCTGTTGGCTCGACACCGTCTGGTCTGAGGTACCCAAGGTTGGAGTTTGCAGAGGTGAAGGTCACCAGATTGTCTTCGCCAGAGATGGGAGATGTGATCAATCAGAAAAATCAACTGCCATTCTCCTAATTTGCCACAACATTAATAAACTCCTCTCTCTTTTCTTCAACTACTTGTTCCAGTTCCTCTGATGTGGCCTAGGGACAAGTGCCAAGCTTTCAGTAACACGGTAAGAGAATTAGGTCACAGACATGCGGAGGAGGAGACCATGTGAGGACACAGTGAGGAGGCAGAGATTT
This sequence comes from Perodicticus potto, assembly GCA_963574655.1. NCBI lineage: Eukaryota > Metazoa > Chordata > Mammalia > Primates > Lorisidae > Perodicticus > Perodicticus potto. Next base: position 22,548 of record CAUYRH010148532.1, on the reverse strand, counting down.
ACAAGGCAAGGACAGAGGTTTTTGCCTTGTAGGAGCCGACTGTGCTGTCCCCTTGACCTCAGACTTTTAGCTTCCAGAAACGTCAGCAAATAAGTATCTGTCTTTAGTCCACTCGGTCTGTGGCGCTTTGTTATGGCAGCTCTTGCAAACTGAGATACTTTTCATTAAGTTTACAAACATAAATGCCATACAATAGCTGTGATTAATACAGTATATGGGAATTTAATCTCATTTCACATTTACTTTCAGGGGGAAATAAGTCTCAGTATGAGTTTTTATTTATTTAAACTCTTTAGGAAACATTGCCTCAAATAAAATACCACTGTCTTAAATGTTAGTGGTGTTCCTATGACAACCATTAACTCAACATCTCGTAAGTACCCACTCATTCATACTCCTGCTCAGCAGGGTGGAGTTGAATGGAGTGGTGGAGGGTGCAAGCTCTACACCCAGACCGCTTTGACTCAAGTCTACTTCACCACCAACTGTGTGATTCTGGGCAGTTACTTAAAAAGGGTGGGGCCCATTTTTATCAGGTATCTGTACAGCAGAGATCAGAGCACCTGCACTAGAGGTTTCTGCAAGGATTCAATGAATTGATATATATGAAATATGCAGAACAGCACCAGGAAGAGAAAATGTTTTGTGCTGTTGATTTTTCCCCTGCGCATTAAGGCCCTATTATCTCCCTGGGGGAAAGACGACTTTCCTTCAGAAGAAAAGATACCTTTTCTATGAAGGGTCAGTGGCTCCACCTCTCTTTCTAATCATGCAGCATAATAAATAAATTTGTGTTGTCAAAAATGTTGCAGAGATGAGCTTTGGCTTCCAACAGTCTGCATTCAAATGTGCATGTACAGATTTTTCTTTTTAACTGTTAGGCAATTTTAGACAATTTACCTAATTTTTTTTTTAGTTTCCACTGCTTCAGTCATGGAATATAAAATGTCTGATTTAAAATCAAAAGTTTAGCTGTATTTCAAACAATTAATCAAAGTATGCAATTAAAGTGTCAACACAGTTTTGCCATCTTAACGATAGCTTGTTTATGGCAGCAGTGAAGAAGCCTAGAAAGAGAGTGGTGATGAGATTGCAAAAGGCATTTTCCAGAGCTTGCTGAGAACTGAATATTTTTCTTTATCAGAAGTGTCCCAAAGCCTGGAGGAACTGGTAGTCAGTTGGTGCAAGGTCTGGTGGATGCAGCAGATGACAGTTTCCAAGTCCAGCAGTATTGTTTATGTGACACATGTTTTCCGAGAGGGTTGCTAATTCATGCATAGGTTGAACTGGACACCCTTCCACTATAGCTCTCAGCTCATCATTAACCACCTTGGTCTCACGTCGCCCACCTGGTTCATTTTCAAGATTAAAATCACCAGAATGGGACTTCTCAAAACCATTCCTGTGCTGAATGTTCATTAGCCACATCCCTCCCAAATACTTAGTTGTATTTCAAACTGCCAGTGCTGCACTGGTTCCAAGAAAAAACTCATATTTGAAAATAACGAAGTTTTGATTTATTCATGGTTTCACCAAAATTGCTCTAAAAAATTCCGAAATAGAATTACAGGGCAAAACTTGCATTTTAAAGAATGAGGATAGACTTTCACAGTGTCAAAGTGAAAAACATCACAGCATCAAGTGTCGAACTTAGTACTTAAGGAAATTGGGCATTTTGTAACCTATTAACTAACACGATGGTGCTCAGTATTTTTCCAATGATTATAATTGTTCACTTGTAGATTGGAGAATATAATATCAGCTTTATAAATTATTGCAGTATTTCTAAATTGTGGAACCAATACTTTGGAGGCACCAACATAATTTTAAGTGAGACTCCAATATGTTAAGAACACAGACATTCAGAAAAAGTTCTTCATTCGACTTTCTTTCAGTACTTTGGTTTGTATCAAGGAAAAAGATCTCAGTGTTGTGCCTGTATTTTAAAATTCTCTTCTAATGCTTGCTAATCTCCCTTTTCATCAAGAAAAACTGAACCTAAAACTGAATCCCATTTTTATTCATTAAAATTATATTTACTGTTACTAACATTTTTTTATTTATGACGTTATTGTGTTTTTTAAAGGCAATCATACAAAGTCTTCTTTTAAAACAAATTTATTTACATATAATAGATAAATTAGCTTAAAGAAAAATATTAAGTATTATAATTGCTGTTTGAGGATTTACAAAGATACTCTCATTGACCGAACTCTAGACAGGGTCCTTTGAATCCTCCTTTGAGGCTTAACCTCAGCCTACAAAGACCACAGGACTCTCAGCACAAATTACTTCATTCACACTCTCCCCTCATCCACTCACCCTCCCATACACACATCAGAAGACTTGAACAGACATTAAGATAGTTTCTAACAGCTCAAAGTTGCATCCCTAAAATGATGCCTCCAGCTGCCTCATGTTCCTGTCTGAGAACCCTCAGGGCTGCCAAAATAATTTGTATGTTCCAGTCAACACCTGAATTTAGGGCCCTTATCTCCTAGTTAGGTAGGTGCCTAACTTTCTTTAGCACTAGTTAATAAAGATGGATTTCAAATGGATGAACACCCACCTAGAAAGATTTCAAACGGATCAACCCCCACCCCCCACCTCTGCTTGTTGTAAATTTCCGCTTCCCTACTCAGGTCAAGCCCAATTGTTCCCTCCCTGTTCTCCCTTTAAGATGCAAAGTCACCTCTGCACAAATTCAAGTGGAATTTGGTTCATTATGGACCCTCTTCCTTATTGCAATAACAACATTACTATTTTAAATCTGCCTTAAACACATTATAACCAGTGTTTAGCTTTATTTTTGACAATATGCGGTGAAAATTAATGAAGATAATATAGATTATTAAACTCTGACCAACGCAGGACTATTGTTAAAATAAGCTCATTCTCTAACAAATGTGGCAGAATTAGTGATGGATCAAGTATCGTTTCGATTCATAATGGTTTCAACAAAGAACTGAGCTTGCCACAAAATTATTGATTCTAAGGAATCTCTAAAATAATGAAACTGACAGAAGTTTTGGAAATAACATAAGGATTATGCTTTCAATCACAGCGGTGAACTGAACACTGCTATCATATCCCTCCTCTGCACCAAAGTCTGGATATTCCGGAAAAGGCCAAAGGAAATAGTGGGAGACAAACCCTGGATGCCACCCAGGGTCTCATTGTCACCAGTGCTCCTCTGATTTAAGCTCCATCACTGAGATGTGGAATATATTTAGACAACCAGATTTGTAAAGTTCCACTGTGACTTTGCCATCAGGTAGGAGGCCAAGTCCCAACGCTGCGCTAACACAAGGACCGTTCCGTTCCGTGACCTCAACTCGCTCCCCCTCCAGTTCTCTCGGGGCGTCGCAGGGTCAGGGTCAGGGTCAGGACCGGGCCGCACCGCCCCACCTGCGGCCTGGACTTCCCCGGGAGCCCGCGGACACGGACAGGACGCGCGCGTCAGCGCAGCAGCGAGAAGAGACGCCGCCAAGCCGAGGAACCGACCCGCACTCGGTACTCGGCGGAAGCCGACCGCTGCGCCAACTGCATCGGCCATACTCGGGAAGTAATCGACAGTTTCCGCTCACGTTACTGCCGCTTAGCGCGCAGACGCGCTGACGCCTTGCGTCCCCCGACGTGCTGACGTCAATGAGATGCGCCGCGTCGCGGGAGAGTCAACGGAGCCGCCGGGTGGACAGATGTCTTCAGCTGTGGGTCTTCTCCGCCTTCGCGGGCGCGTTTCAATCTTGGCGGCGGGGCCCTAGGGAGACCGTGGGCTGTGTCACTGTTGTGTCTCAGGACGCTTTCCTGAGCATGCGGATCCTCGTGGGGCGGCGCTGGCGGCGCGGACTGGCCCTCGCGCCGTGGGCCGCAGGGGCCGCGCCTCGGCGCCTTCCGGGCCCGGGGTCCTGGGCCCCCGACCGGTCCCACAGCTCCGCGGGCCTCCAGGTGACCGCCGCCTCGTCTCCGGTGCCACGTCTGAAAACGGGCGTGCCTGGGTGGCCCTGGAAACGCGCAGGGCCTCCCGGGACTGACCGAGTCCGTCGTGAAGCGGAGGTTGGGGGTCACAGCACCAGGCTGTCCTGAAAGGTCGCGGCACCAGGCTGTTTTGGGGTCACAGCACCAGGCTGTCCTGGAGGGTCGCGGCACCAGGCTGTTTGGGGGTCACAGCACCAGGAGGTCCTGAAGGATCGCGGCGTCGGGAGGTTGAGCCCCACTGCGGCGCGGAGAGCGCGGAGCCCGCTCAGTTCTCCGAATCCCCCACCTTTCACCCTGTGACCCTGCACAGGTCACTTAACTTCCTGGGCTTTCTATTTGGTATTGTCAGCCGATCCGTTGGAGTTGTTACACCAGGCACTGGTCGTAGTGCTTTGCATGTATTATTTATGTAATTTTCCTAAAAGCCTAGCGGGGAAGCTGCTGGGGTACAACCTGAATTTTCCTGCAGCTTATTAGCTACGTGGCCTGGGCAAGTTACTTTGTGCCTCTGCTTCTTCGTTGATGGAGATAATAATCAAACATCCAGTGGCTTAATTTGAGAGGTTCGTGTGATGTAAGGCGTGGAACTTGTTAGATTAGTACCTAGGATGCAAGAAGTGCTGGTTATTGTTTAGCTTCTCTTTGTTTTATTATTTTACCTCAGCCAGAAGAAACCTGTGTAATTGTTGAGTCAGTGTTCTTGCGGTTGAAGGTGGTGAGGGTTCAGCACCTCTTAAAACTACCTACCTGTGAAGAGATACACATAGTTTAGGCATAAAAGTGAAGGGGTTGAATGCAGGCTATACGTAGGTGGAAAAATAAGACTTTATTATAATTCATCAACTTTTTAATAGGCCTGTGGCTTTAAAAAGGCGTTTGTATTGCAATTCGAACTTCTTAAAGATGGTACAGTTTTGAATACCTTTAGAATTGAAGGGCAAAAAAATGAGAACAGGACAGACATCAGGATGAGTTTGAGTTTTTTTATTTTACAGAATATCTTTAAGATATAAATATACTGTTTCTGTCTGCTTTATATTGGGGCAGTTATAAAAAGAAAACTATATTCCATTGTTAATTTCATGTTTTTTGCGGATTAGCGGGTGTCCCAAAAGTCACCCCGGGAAATGGGAATTTATATTCAAATGTATTTACAAAATACATAGGGAAAATGGGAATTTATAGCTAAATGTATTTACAAAATGTTTATTAAAAATTTTATAAAATATTTACAAAATATTCTTTATTTATTGGCCACCTTTTGTAAAATTTTGTAATGAATGTTTTGTAAATAAGAGTCCTTTTTTTTTAAGCTACAATTTTCCCATTTTCCCTATGTATGGCAACTTTAGAAATGCCTTTTCGGACACCCTGTATATAACTGTAGATTTGATTGGATGAAATGTTTAGAGTACAAAAGAACTGGTATATTTTACTTAAATAGCAATTTCCACTAGTTAGTGATATTTCAGTAAAATGTTAAGATGTGTACATTAAAACCCAGGAGTTTAACTTTAAAATATTTAAAAGTTTTAAGTGATCAACGCCTTTTTTTCTCTCCAGAGAAGTTGCACAGTAACAAATTGTATCTAAATTAAAAGTTTGAGGGCTTTATTTGGAATATAGATTTTTAAATAGATTTGATTCCTGATTAAATGTGGGGCAGTTCCCTCTCATTTTTCAGTTTTTCTGTTGTTTCTTTCCCTTAGGAGATTTTGCTGGACATGGCATTCTCAGGTCTGAGTACCTTATGTTCTCCATTCATGAAAATAAATTCAGTTCCTTCCAGAGCGGCTCTAAACGTGATGGAAATATTAAGGGATTATTTAGCTATATGGGCACCTTTGATGATTAAACTGATGTGTTTGATGAGTGCTCTTAATATATTCCTTGTAGTGTGAGCTTAGACATCCATGTCTTTATGGTCAAAATAATCATATAAGCAATATAAATAAAATTGTTTAAGGAAAATTAAAAGAATTAGTATAATTTTATACAAAATTTATACTTCTAAATGTGATATTTTTCTGACACCTTTTTTCTTTTTTTTTTTTTTAGGAAAAACTTGACATGTCTAGATTTTCTGTTGAAAATATCAGAAATTTTAGTATTATTGCACATGTGGATCATGGCAAAAGTACTTTAGCAGACAGACTCCTAGAACTAACAGGTATTTTTATTTTATATTACACACTTAAGCAATAGCTGTAAGTACATGGGGGTTACTTTTTCCATGCTGTGTTAAATGGTGTTTTTAATCTTACAATTAATACTTTAAATTTTAAAGTCTGGAGAAATGGCAGTGTGTTTCTTTTTATAGGGACAATTGACAAAACAAAGAATAATAAGCAGGTTCTTGATAAATTGCAAGTGGAACGAGAAAGAGGAATCACTGTTAAAGCACAGACAGCTTCTCTTTTTTACAGTTGGAAAGGAAAGCAATACCTTTTAAATCTCATTGATACACCGGTAAGTTTAATATTAATTCTGCATGTATTGTTAACATCAACCTTGTGTTAATAGTCCAAACAAATCCTTAATTTTTGTAACGAATCTAGACATCTGCCTTTGCTTTTTGTTCTCTCACTGTTCTTGTGTTAGTGTAAATCGTTTATTTCAAAAGTGGAGGCTTAATAAAAGGAAACCTATACATGTATTTAATAACTTTTTATCGAGTAGAGTCAGTAGATTAACCTCAGTGAGCCTTCTCAAAAAATTATAGGTAACATTCAGAGGTTCCAATGTTTTTGTTTCTCAGGGCCATGTTGATTTTAGTTATGAAGTATCCAGGTCACTTTCTGCTTGCCAAGGAGTTCTACTTGTGGTTGATGCAAATGAGGTAGGTATTTTTTCATTTTATATGTTCTGACATGTTACATGATATGTCTACTTGATTGTTTCAAGAGGTTTTCCTTAAATGTGTTTTGCAAAAAGAATTTTTGTATTTGGAAAAAATAGCTTATATTATGGAAATTCATAAACTTTGATCTTGTCAACCTGAAATTTTATTATAATAAAGCATTTTGTGGAATTAACTGTCTTTTAATTTTTTAAACTGATCAGAGGAAGTATTCAAAGATTGTGTACTTTTGTGTATCGGTATGTCCTGTGAAGCCCCCACCCCCAATTCTAGTGGTTTTTAATCTGAGGTTTCCACATCAGAGCTTAGAAATAAAATCTTTAGTTTTTAGATCATTTTAGGTTATTTTAAGGCAATAATTGGAACGTTTTAAGTTTTAAAAAAAGCAAATAACATGATCAAGTTCTTTCATGCTCTAAACTATAAAAACATATTCAACAGATGACCGTGTCAGAGCTATAATATACTAAAGTAAACTTTTGATGTATCTCAGTTTCTGTTTGTTTTTTTTTTTTGAGACAGAGTTTTACTTTGTTGTGTTGGGTAGAGTGTGGTGGCCTCAAAGCTCACCTGATCCTCAAATGATCAAATGATTCTCTTGCCCCAGCCTCCTTCGTAGCTGGGACTACGGCGTCCACCACAACACCCAGCTATTTATTTATTTATTTTTTTTGAGACAGAGTCTCACTGTGTTGCCCTCTGTAGAGTGCACTGGCATCACGGCTCACAGCAACCTCTAACTATTAGGCTTAAGCGATTCTCTGCCTCAGCCTCCTGAGCAGCCACTCAGCTATTTTTTATAGAGATGGGGTCTCATTTGGCCTGCCATTGGTCTGGAACTCTTGAGCTCAATTGATCCACCCACCTCAGCTTCCCAGAGTGCTAGGATTATAGGCGTGAGCCACTGCACCTGGCCTATATCTGTTTCTCACAAACCTTCATTCAAAACCCAAAGGTGATATTGTGGTGGTGGTGAGCTCTGCACGCTGTACCTTACGTATGTGGTATAGATTGGTCTTTACCAATTATGTTACGTGACTGCGCCTTCTAGTAGTCTTTAAGGTCCTAGAGTGTCCATGTTTATATTTGTGTTTTCAATGCCTGATACAGTTCTTGGCATAGAAAAGGCCCTCCAAAAAATGCATCCTGAACTGAAAGAAATTATCACAGGGAACGATCCAGAGGCTCAAAGTAGCAGATACTGGGGCTTGTTTGCACTGTGCCTCCACTCAAGGCTTCCTGTCTCAGACTCAGTGCTGAGTGTCCCCTGACCCACCCTGCTGATGTGTTCATTGCTTTACCATCAGCCATCTTTGTTTTGATCCCCAAGTTATGAGATAGAAGAAAAAAGTATGAGGAGCAGATATGTAGCATTTTGTTTAATTTTATTACAACATTAGAGTGATGTAGAGCCTCGGTTTGGATGAAGACGTGGAATGGTCTTGAATTACAAGTTCTATGATAGGCACAGAATGGTGGTCACCTCAGTGTCTTGTGTCTTGGTATTTCCAGGGTATTCAAGCCCAAACTGTGGCAAACTTCTTTCTTGCCTTTGAAGCACAGCTGTCAGTAATTCCGGTTATAAACAAGGTACGTGTAATGAGACAGCAGTGCTGTTTAGTATTTTACTTTCTACAAGTTTATCATTTTATATTTAGTATTTTAATATCAGGTAAATATGAGGTATATTTAATATCAGGTATACTTAGTAAATATGTCGGTGGGATTTATTTCTTTGAATTGCATGTAACAGAGTTGCAACTGACACTTCTATACCATTGTGGTAGTCTCCTGGATTACACAGGGTAATGGAGGCCAATTCTATAGGAAAGGGATGCAGGGCAGACAACTCGTCTGTCACAAAAAAAATGTGCACAGGAAAAAGCTTATGATACGGAGGAAAGAAACTACAGCATATGAAATGTAACAGTTCAGTGTTAAACTCAGCTCTGTCTACAAACTTCCATTTTATGTTTTAAAACTAATAAATTAAGTTGTTAATTTTAAAGTCTTCATTGAGATAAATTTAAAAGAGGTAAGAGCATAGGTGAGAAAGTTTGTTAGGCTTGTGTTAGATTTACCTTAATTTTTAAATCAGTACACATGGTGTTACTAAATTATTACTGAATTTTTCTCCCCTGAGTAGCTAAATGCTTAAGTTTTTTACATGTTTTGTTATCTAGGATTTTTCAGCAGTTATGCTTATTAAATTGCATTGGTCATATACAGATAATTTTAATACTTTCAGAAAAATCATAGAAATTGGTGGGACCGCACCTATAGTGCATTTTACAAGGGTACATTTTAAATCTACTAAGTGTAGAATATAAATGTCTTAACACAATAAAATGCGGTGAAGGCTATGTTAACCAGTTTGATGAAAGTATTTCAAATTGTATATAAAACTAGCACATTGTACCCCGTAATCGCATTAATATACACAGCTATGATTTAATAAAAAAAAATCATAGAGGGGTCAGTTAGGGTAAAGCAGATATATACTTGTAATTTTTATTATACCAACACATAATGGATTTTTTTTTTTAAAGATAGATTTGAAAAATGCTGATCCTGAAAGAGTGGAAAAACAAATTGAAAAAGTGTTTGATATTCCAAGTGATGAATGTATTAAGGTAAAATAGCTTTTTTTGAAAATTTATACTTTTTTTAAAAAATGAAATTTTGTGGTATTTGATAAATCACGCACTGTATAGTTTTTTCATGGTTTTGTGAAGTTCTTTAACTACTATTTCATTTGCTCCTCAAAAGAAACCCTTTTTATATTGTATTATTAGATGCTACAGTTATAAAGAGTTAAGGCTCAAAGATTTATCACTTTCCTAGGATCACAAGTTTAATGAGCCAGTGTGTCAGGACTAAAACATTGGCCTTGTGGAGTTTCAGGCAGTATTATTTCTTTATGCCATTTTGCTTCTGTGGTATTGTCTTCGAAGAGCAGCTTCAAACTAATTTCAAAGTATTTGTAAATTTCATTATTAGAATTGACAAAAACCTATTTTATAAAAAGATAGTAATGCTAGAAAACAATAGGTTTTCTTTATATCAAAGCTGATAAATCATTTTAAATTGGAATTTGTATTCACCTTCCACATGAAGGTTTTCTGATGAGCCACAACCAGGCTGTTGTGCTGTGTGGTAGCACAGTCAGTCTCTCAGTACAGCAGGACCCTTGTGGTAGGGTAGTCGTCAGTCTGTCAGTGCAGCAGGACCAGTGTGGTATTGTAGTCAGTCTGTCAGTGCAGCAGGACTCGTGTGGTAGTGTAGTCAGTGTGTCAGTGCAGCAGGACCCGTGTGGTATTGTAGTGAGTCTGTCAGTGCAGCAGGACCCGTGTGGTAGCACAGTCAGTCTGTCAGTGCAGCAGGACTTGTGTTCTATTGTAGTCAGTCTGTCAGTGCAGCAGGACCTGTGTGGTATTGTAGTCAGTCTGTCAGTGCAGCAGGACCCGTGTGGTAGCACAGTCAGTCTGTCAGTACAGCAGGATCCGTGTGGTATTGTAGTCAGTGTGTCAGTGCAGCAGGACCCGTGTGGTATTGTAGTCAATGTGTCAGTGCAGCAGGACCCGTGTGGTAGTGTAGTCAGTCTGTCAGTGCAGCAGGACCCGTGTGGTATTGTAGTCAGTCTGTCAGTGCAGCAGTACCCGTGTGGTAGTGTAGTCAGTCTGTCAGTGCAGCAGGACCCGTGTGGTAGTGTAGTCAGTCTGTCAGTGCAGCAGGACCTGTGTGGTAGCGCAGTTAGTGTGTCAGTGCAGCAGGACCCGTGTGGTCGTGTAGTCAGTCTGTCAGTGCAGCAGGACCCATGTGGTAGTGTAGTCAGTGTGTCAGTGCAGCAGGACCCGTGTGGTATTGTAGTCAGTCTGTCAGTGCAGCAGGACCCGTGTGGTATCGTAATCAGTGTGTCAGTGCAGCAGGACCTGTGTGGTATTGTAGTCAGTCTGTCAGTGCAGCAGGACCCGTGTGGTAGCACAGTCAGTCTGTCAGTGCAGCAGGACCTGTGTGGTATTATAGTCAGTGTGTCAGTGCAGCAGTACCTGTGTGGTAGTGTAGTCAGTCTGTCAGTGCAGCAGGACCCGTGTGGTATCGTAGTCAGTGTGTCAGTGCAGGAGGACCTGTGTGGTATTGTAGTCAGTGTGTCAGTGCAGCAGGACCTGCATGGTATTGTAGTCAGTCTGTCAGTGTAGCAGGACCTGTGTGGTAGTGTAGTCATTCTGTCAGTGCAGCAGGACCCGTGTGGTAGTGTAGTCATCTTGTCAGTGCAGCAGGACCCGTTTGGTAGTGTAGTCAGTGTGTCAGTGCAGCAGGACCTGTGTGGTAGCGTAGTTAGTGTGTCAGTGCAGCAGGACCCGTGTGGTCGTGTAGTCAGTCTGTCAGTGCAGCAGGATCCGTGTGGTAGTGTAGTCAGTGTGTCAGTGCAGCAGGACCTGTGTGGTATTGTAGTCAGTCTGTCAGTGCAGCAGGACCAGTGTGGTAGTGTAGTCAGTGTGTCAGTGCAGCAGGACCTGTGTGGTATTGTAGTCAGTCTGTCAGTGCAGCAGGACCAGTGTGGTAGTGTAGTCAGTGTGTCAGTGCAGCAGGACCTATGTGGTAGCACAGTTAGTCTGTCAGTGCAGCAATACAGTTTCCTTTAAAATCTCATATGGTTCTTGAAAATGTAAGTTTCAGGGGGTGAACTGTTATTTTTTTTGTTTTTGTTTTTTGTATCTTTTAAAAATTTAAACACAATGGATGACTACACAGAACCCAGGAATACATGTAACTGGAAAAAGTAGTAATTGTTTTTATGGATATATATCCATAGAACTTAATGGTTTTTGTTATAGAAGGACCTCATTGTAAGGTAGCCAACCGGTTTTATTTCTTGGATAGTGTTACAGTGTTAAAGTATGATTGACTTCTGATTTTAATTTTCACTAAATTTATTCAGATATTTATTTGGTATAGGCCAGCCAGGGCTGTGGCAGTGAACTAGACCACATAAAACCCTTGTCTTCACAGCCAATACATAAGTAAACAGAGAAGTAAACCCAGGAATTATTGAATAGGATGGATTGCATCAAGGACATTTATACATCAAACTATTCTGTAGGTGAAATATAATTAACAATGAAAAATATCTTTTCTTCTCAGAGAGATGCTATGACATGGAGTAACTTAGATAAAGTTTCTCTAATAAACTGAGACCTGAAGGAGTGAATAAGTCTGAGAAAAGCATTCCAGGAAGAGAAAAGAGCCAGTGGAAAGGATCTCAATTAGCACAAGATTTGGCTGTTTAAGGAACAGAAAGGAGGCAAGTTGGATGAGAAGGCTTTGTCAGGGGATGCAGTACTCGAGTCATGCTGGGACTCTGCCTGTGCTAAAGAACTTGAAAATTATCTAAGATTATGAAAAATTTTTAAACAAGAAAGGAAAATAAAGCAGCCATTCATTTTGTTTATTACAGGGAATGGATTAGAGAGGCACAAGAGAGTTACGGGGAATCTAGCTATCAGTAACAGCCCAGACATGAAATTACCTGGGAACCTTTTGGGTGGTCGCAACTTGGGAGGGATATTACTGGCATCTTGTAGGTAAATGAGATGCCCTCCACAGCTCCCATGTTATCTGGCCTAAGGTGTCAGTAGTCTTGAGGTTGAAAAATACTGGTCTAGACTGAGTTTGAAGGGTAAGAAATTTGAAATCAAGAGATGGTGATGACAAAGATCAGTCATAGGCATGTAATGTGAGTCTTGGCTTGCTTTTCCAGTGTATGAAAAATAAAGTAGGGTTTCGCCTTATATTTGTATGCTGTCCATATATGTTGTTAATTCACACAAACTTGAGGTTTAGGTAGAATATGAGTAATAACTTTATTCTACAGATGAGGGAACTGAAGTGCAAAGAGATAGGTGTTGGCCAAACATCCACAGAGACATGATCATTACTGAGGGTGTTTAACTCTAGTCCTTGGCTCTTTCATATCATGACCAGGACGAATGCTCCTGTAATTCAGTCCTAGAGACACAAAAGTTCAAAACCTTAGGGAATAAATTTGTGCTTCTTCTTTTCTTGGGGTTTTCAAACAAATTGATAGCTGTTAAATTTCTTTTTTCCTTCTGATAAGTCACAAGTTATCAGGATAGATTCTAAGTACAGTCCTAACTTTAAATGCTTGCTTTTTCACATGTATATTTTTAGATTTCTGCTAAACTTGGAACAAATGTTGAAAGTGTTCTTCAGGCAGTTATTGAAAGAATACCCCAGTAAGTATTTTGCTTTTATTTTACCATTCACCTATGCTTAACAGTTCAAAGACTAGCAATGTAATATGTTATTTTAGCTTAATTTATATGGCAAATACCCTTGTCAGTGAGAATAAGTTTAGTTCCTTTCAGTAATACGAGTATATAGAAGGCAAATATACTACAGAAAATAAAAGAGCAAGAATGATAGGAATCTCTTTTTGATAATCATTATAATTGTCTTTGCTGTGTACTGAACAAATATATTCATAAGTTAATTAAAAATTTAAAGCCAGTGGTTGAATTAAATCTAATTTGTCATATTTCATAAAAAAGGGTCCTTTTATTTTGACTGTTGCATATTAGCCTTTCTCAAGAAATAAAACAAAGTACAATATCTAAGTTGAAAGTAGGCATTTGATTAAGATTTTAATTTTGTATGTATGTATTTGTTTTTTACTTATGTTTACTAGCCCTAATGTGCATCGCAAAAATCCCTTGAGAGCTTTGGTATTTGACTCCACCTTTGATCAATACAGAGGTGTGATAGCCAATGTAGCATTATTTGATGGAGTGGTTTCTAAAGGAGATAAAGTTGTGTCTGCACATATGAAAAAGACATACGAAGTTAATGAAGTAGGAATTTTGAATCCCAATGAGCAGTCAACTCAGAAATTGTAAGTCTGCATTAGTAATTAATTAAAATATATTGATATGTGTTTCTATTTCTGCCTTTTTCTTATATTGTGCTTATAATGATCCCAGTTTAGTAACTAAAAGTTACTTAATGCCGCTATACAGCGTATGCTCTGTCCTAAGGAATGTCATGTATGGATTTGAATGATAAGATGTTTTTATTCTTCACGACTGGTCATAACTAATTTTGTGATTAGGTGTACGTTGGGTCCTATGTTGATATATTTAATGAGACTATGAATGATTTAGTTCCCTCCATCCACATCAAGTATCATTTTTTACATTTAATTTCTTTATAACTAGATTTTTCCAACATAAAGGTAGTGTAGAAACTTTGATTAATTCTTTAGTGTGGTATTAATGGGTAAACCTTGACTGAAATTTTTGGGGGGGTGAGTGGGATTAGCAAGGTGCAAGGCATAGTATGCATGAGAAAGACAGATCTATGGTTCACTTATAAAACTATTTATTGCAGTAGGCATATGCATCTAAGGTGAGGCTGAGATACGACCTTGGCATATGCATCTAAGGTGAGGCTGAGATACGACTTGGGCACAGAAGTGCTTTCTAAGGTCCTGTTTCCTCATTTGCGAAAATCATAAGTATGGCGCCAGATAATTACCGAGATCACATTTGAGGGTTTAGTGCTAAATGTTTAAAACCAGCATTATGTTTTTCATTACATTTTTGAGTCAGAAAGTATATTTTTAATTTTACTGAAATATTTCAAGTCTGTTGACAGTCTGCCATACATATCGAACATTTATTGCATCTTCATTTAAGGTTTTTGTACCTCATCCCAAGTGTAAATTGTTTTGGGATTTTTTTTCTTTTAAATTAAGTTTAAATTCTGAAATTTTGGAATTAATTTGTTGTTTTTCTATAAAAGGGAGTATCAAATGTCAGGTTTGTTGAGTTCACTTTTTATGTTTGGTTAAAAATTTACCTTTTTTTCCTTTGTTGAACAATTCCTTAATGCAATAGACATTACAAGTAGTATACTGTGCATCTGCCCTTAACAGTTCCACTGTGTTTACAATACATTTTAGAAGCCATTTAATTTGCAAAGATGGGCAGAGTCATGAGTAAGGCCTTAGGCTTGTGGTGCAGGTGTACTTGGATGATGGATCATAAGGGATGCTGTGTTCTTTTGCTGACGAAGGCTTGGAGTTTGAGAATTGAAATGTAGCACTTGTTTTCAGTTTGATGAGGTTTATTTGGAAAGTTAGAACTAATTGTGGGAATGCACTTGAAACATTAAAGTAGTAAATATTTGCATATAATAATTTTATTTAGATATGCAGGACAGGTGGGCTATCTGATTGCTGGGATGAAAGATGTCACTGAAGCACAAATAGGAGACACATTGTATTTACATAAACAACCAGTGGAGCCCTTGCCTGGGTTTAAATCAGCGAAACCAATGGTATTTGCAGGTGAGGAGCTCAGAAATTGAAAGGTTGAGGGCCAAAGTATTTTTAAAGTCTGTTTCTGCTGCGAAAGAGAAATAACTAGAAGATAAGTGCACATCTGGTTATTTAAAATATCTCCTAATGCCAGGATGCTATTCTATTTTCATTTAATTGTGCTTTGTATGTGCTATTTATGTATCAATTTGTAATTTCATATGTATGATGAAACTTTATGTGGGATATCATTTAGGACTCTTTAAGAAATAAGCTCTTAAGATTTTTCTAAGTTCTGATGTATAGAAGAACACAGTAATATAATTTCCTTCTTGTTTTTCTTGGTAATTAGTCCATTATTATATTTGAAACATTTTTCTAATTAGGGTGTTTTTATTACTATTAGTAGACATATACCGAGTCCCGTCTTCTTAGCCTTTCTTTAGTATTATACTAGTGTAGACATGACAGAGAGAGTGTTTCCTCAAATACGTATCACTTCTGAGCCTTTTACTACTGTGTGGGTTACGTTGGAAAAGGAGGACCTGACTGCCGGTCATCATGTGACTCTGCTGGTTTTCTCCTTTTCGTCTCTCTCACTGGGAATTATGGATTTCTTTACCCTTACCTTTACACAAAGTCAGTAATTTGGATTTTGGAGGATTTAAGAGGTATGGAGTAACTAAATGTCAGATGAAAGAGAATTTGATGAATCAGTATTAATTTCCATATTTTGTTCAGTGAACTGAAAGAAATAAAGTTTGTCTTTGGTTTTAATAAATAATCAGCCATAAAGAAATGAGAGTTCAGTGTAGCTTTCATTTCCACTCCTATTTTTATCTACTATTAAGAGTTTCATTTGCAGTTGTGGAATATCTTAGCCTTTTGTTTTTGAAAATAAACAGTATGTTTTCCTTATAGACCATAATAATCCTATGGTTCTTTATTGTTTTTCTTTCCCCTATATTTTTTTGAATGCATAGAAAAATTAATTGGAGAATCCAGTTGTATATATGATTTACAAGCCAATTTAACTTAATGTTCATAGATTTTTAGTAAACCAATATTTTGGTCAAAGTAGAGGAAAGTAATTTGAATGATTAATGATTAATTTTGCTTAATGATTAATTTTGAACTTGGCAACACTACATGTTAAGTTTGGTCTGTAGACAGCTTATCACATGTGTAATCAGAAATCATTGTGTCCTCAGGAATGTACCCCGTAGACCAGTCTGAATATAACAACCTGAAGAGTGCTATAGAAAAACTGACTTTAAATGACTCCAGTGTGACAGTTCATCGAGATAGTAGCCTTGCTCTGGGTGCAGGCTGGAGGTAAGATTCATTCATGTGGTAAAGTCACATTTTTTTATAGGAAAGTAAATTCTAAATCTGGAACCTAGTTAAGCTGGGCCTGAAACCTGGCCAGTCCTGGGCCCTGACAATTGGTGTCAGAAGTGACATGTGACACTAAAAGGTGATTTGCTCTTGATTATTTCAGAAGATAAGTTCATATTAGTGTAAAATGAACTTAACATAGTTTATGTCTGTGTCACACTGTGAATCCACATTGTATGGTTAAGTTTTATAGTGATTTAAAATAGATTCCCACTGGAAGATTTGAATCTTATTTAATACAATTTAACTGTGATGTGAATCGCTTGAATGATTTAATTCCACTCCCCTACAAAGTGATAGTAACAGTAACTGTTAGTATATCCCTGGTAGCCCATGGGATACAACCTTTTTGAGTTTGTCTTTTTCTTCCCCAAGGTTGGGATTTCTTGGACTTCTGCACATGGAAGTTTTCAACCAACGATTAGAGCAAGAATATAATGCTTGTGTTATTTTGACAACGCCTACTGTTCCATATAAAGCTGTCCTTTCATCAGCAAAACTGATAAAGGTACCGTAATATTTCACACTGCTTTGCACTAGCATAAAAGAAAAAAATATGTATATGGATCATGTAAGACAAATTTTTTAGTATATCAATAGCTATCTATTAAAGCTAATTAAATATTTAGTGACTAGTAGTAATAAAAATTGAATTACCTTAAGGCTAGTGATAGAGAATCTTTTTGAAAATTTATTTATATAGTATTTTTCTTAACCTGATAAAATCTCCATGTTATTAAAACTAATCTATCACTGATAGTAAAAGGTAGAATTACTAATGAAAATAACCATTCCCAGTCTGGCACATACCTTGTAAAATGTGAAGCACTGAATCCTGTGGCTGTGGGAAATTTTAGATTTAATGTTGACAGAAATAGTATTGTATTCCACCTAAGTGGAAGTCTATTCATTTTAAACAAATAATAACTTAGGTATCTGTAAATATTTTCTAGCAGAATTAACGTAGTAAACTAATTACAGTAGAACTTCCATAGTTGACCACCACCCTACACTGACTACCTCCTTAAGGCCAATTTTACATAGGCCAGCCATGCACCACATGTACAGATCAGCACAGCAGGCCTGGTTCCTTACGTTGACCAGTTTGTTACTGTCCTTTGGGTGGTCAGCTTACAAAGGTTCTACTATATAATGCCTTATAAGGGTCGGGTTAAAATGTCTTCTTCTAAGTGGTCCATGAAATGTGTTTAGTAAATGTCAGTGACTGGAATATTTGTTAAAATTGTTAATATTACATTAAATATATTGTTCAACTGTAGTTTTTAAAAACATAAAGCAAGAATTTCTTTTTAATTATTACCGATTTTTCTAATTTTTAGGAGTACAGGGAAAAAGAAATTACAATCATCAATCCTGCACAATTCCCTGATAAATCAAAAGTAACTGAATATTTGGAGCCAGTTATTTTGGGCACTATTATCACACCAGATGAATACACTGGAAAAATAATGATGCTCTGTGAGGTATAAATGTAGAACAATTTAATATAAAAATGGCTTTAGTGCTTAGGACAGTGGTCCTCAAAGCAGGTTTGAAAGATTTCTCTGATGAGCACACTGTATTTAATAAAAGAGATTCAGACATTTTTATATATAGATAGATACACTTTTTAAACTACTTTGATTTTAAATAAGAAAAATATAATTGGTATTTTTGA
Source organism: Perodicticus potto (assembly GCA_963574655.1). NCBI lineage: Eukaryota > Metazoa > Chordata > Mammalia > Primates > Lorisidae > Perodicticus > Perodicticus potto. Next base: position 4,296 of record CAUYRH010148532.1, on the reverse strand, counting down.
TCATCTGTGTTATTTTGCTGAATTGATATTTTAGCTCAAAGAAATTTGATGCTTATTTATACCAAAGTAGCTAAAAGTACATATAATTTCTTATAGCATCTTGAGTACTGGTAATTGAATATAGTTTGAAAGCATTTATTATAATTATAATTATTATAATGCTTCACGAATTGTAGCCCCATTTTGCTTTGTATCTTGGCACATTGTAGTAAATGATTTAATCCGCAGATGTGATATAATCATATTCCTAAAATGCCTATCTGAAATACTGTTGTGACATACAGTAGAAAGTGTGTTTTAATTCTGTTATCACAAACTCATATACTAGATTAATTTTGTTTAGTTACTTAATTTCTCTGGATCAAATTTCTTTATTTGTAAAACAAATTAGGGTTTTGCCTTTATGTGCACTTGATTTGTTGTTAAATGAAATACTGTGTATTATAAAAAAAACTATTAAAGACAGGGATTAAAAGCTTTAGTAGCAAGCATAATGTAATTGAAATAAAAAGTTTCTCCCTATATATATTAGTGGTCACAAGATTTTACTAGATCACTAAGAAATACTGTATTCCTTCATTTTGCCCATTATTTAATATTAGGATTTATAACTTGATAATTTATATATGTCTGTATTAGCTTAAATCAGTATTTGAGTAGGTTACCATTAAATTCTTTTTTTTTTTCCCTTATCTTTTTAGGCTCGAAGAGCAATTCAGAAAAACATGATGTTTATTGATCAAAATAGAGTTATGCTTAAATATCTCTTCCCTTTGAATGAAATTGTGGTAGATTTTTATGATTCTTTGAAGTCTCTATCTTCTGGATATGCTAGGTAAAGAATTAATGGGAACCTCTGATGCTAGGACAACATCTTTGAAATAATTGACCTGTCAGAGTATACTAATACTTCATTAATACTTCATACTTTAAGGTTAGAAAGGTGTGGCTCAATCTCATACATGTAACAGAGTACTTATAATTTGCTTATAAGAGAAATCACTCTTTAATTCATCATTAAATTATTTTTATGAAAAAATATTAGTGCCCTCTTCATGAAACAAGTTGTATGCTTTCTTTTTTTTAAGAATTAAGCATAATTTCAAAAAGCTAGTATAACTTCAGTGGCACTTTTAAAAGGTAGTTGTATGTTACGTGATTCTAGGCACCTCTGTTTACATTTGAAAAATAGAGGCGTACATCATCAGTCTATAAAAAGTGCAGGGTGTGCCCCTACATTTGTGATCACTTTAATAACTTGGTCTTTCCAGGAATAGGTGGAAAGAAAACCACAAGAAAACCATTGTGTGTCACATAGGATTACATGGAGAGCAGCCAGGTAACAGGGAGAGTTAGGATTAAATAATAAAGAATTCAGTGCATAGCATTCTGGGAGTCTAGGTGCCCTTGGAATCCTAAAACCTTATATTATGGGATAGTATAAAGAAATGTGAAACATACTAGGAGGTAAGTACAGTGAGAAAATAAACATTCACTTTTGTAAAACATCCACACATAGTAAAATTAACATTGAAAGAAAAATGTCAATGTTTTAATGAATGTGCTACAGTGACCTGGAAATTGAATCAGCTTTTCAGTCAAGAGAGTCAGCATGTACGATAATGCTTCACACCAAAGAGTCTTCATGTTTGTATTAAGAAAAATTTTTTTCTACTTTGTCACCTGATTATTTTTTTTTTCTATTATCTCCATTCAGACAAGACCTTGAGCAAATAAGTCGCAATGGAACTTAAAGTAAAATGAATTATGGTGGCATAGTAAAAGTATTATAGTTAAAATGATATTACTAGGGTTACTATTCATAAATTTTTCAACAAAAGCCAATTTTAGTTTCTATTTAGATGCCACTTTTTGAGTTACATGTGGTCTTACAAAATCTTTCAGTTTAGAAACAAATATATTTTCATATTAAATGAGAGAACATGGTTTATTTTGAACTACATAAAAATATTCCAGCTTCTAAAATAAAGGTAATTTGTACATTTAAGTCGGATATTTTTCATATATAGTCAGTTCTACACTAAATGGAAAAAAATTCCTCATGGTCAATGGCCTGATAGCTAAGGGCATAAAGCTCTCTTCCATGGATTACGATTAAGAAAAATTTACTTTATACCAAGTGCCTAGAATCTACTACAAATGCGTTACAACATGAATTCTTTTGTTATACGAAGATTGTATTTTGCCTTCAATCTCTAACACCAGTAACTTTTTGGAGTTCCAAATGTGTTTACTGAACACTAGAATTCCTGTATTTTGAATAGAGGTTAGGTTTTCATTGGGCTTGTGTGGAAACAAATGATATTTGTATAATGGTGTCTATTGAAAAACTAAGTTTAGAAATTCTAAGGTTTTTGAGTACAGAACATAGAAAATTTGGAGCTGTAAAAATTTTAAAAGTAGGAACCATGTCTGTGTCTTATTTCTATCTCATTGTATTCCGTATAATACTCAAAATGGTGTCTTTCATACAGGAAATGTTTAATAAGTGATGGTTGCTGAAGAAAGGAAGGATTTAGCAACACTTCAGGCAATCATCTAGTAACAGTGTATCACTGTCAATTTATGACTTTCCTGCTGAAAGTCTTTAGAAACTAAACATAATTCCAGGCACTGGTGGTTTTAAAATTAATACAAAACAGGATTATCCATATTCTTGTCCAGGTCAGACTTGTCAGCATAATGGAAACTTTCTTTCTTGTTAAGTCTTCAGTTTTGTAAGTTAAACATTTAAGCATGTCTGTTTCGATTAGCATTTGTAAGCTTTGACCATATTGTTAAAAGTAATAGCTGCAACTAAGTGTTTGTATTTGCCAAACTAGGCTCTGTTGTAAACACACAGGTGCGGGATGCTGCTTTAGCTGGCTTTCGTGTATCAAGTCATGTAATCCTCAGGAGGCCCTGTGAATGTTCAAGCTGAAAAGCCATGTAGGAAATTCACGTCTCACTTATTCATAATGGCTGTTTACCAGCGCCATAGCATTAATGTATTTAAACATAGGGAGTTGGAGATAGAAAACTAAATAGAAACTCAACTCATGAATCTGAGAATGACCCATTAATATACAGTATTGTCTAAAGCCTGCCAGCTACTGGGAACATTGGGAAGGAGACAACATTTGTCTTTAAGATCCGTTTTGTTAGTCTGTCTTACCAGTTTCTTTTCCTTCACCCTCTAGATATATATTTCGCTTGCTTTCCCCCTTTATTTCATAAACATAAAAAGAACAGGACATTGAGATCCATTCTGATGAAATTGTATACATATGTTTTGGTGGCTAGACATCTCTTTGGAGGTACATTGGAGGGGTTAAAGAAAAAACATTTTGTAAAGAGAAAAATGTCTGAGAGGTATATGTTTATCACTGGGTTGTTTATCTCATTAGTTTCGATTACGAAGACGCAGGCTACCAGTCTGCAGAACTTGTAAAAATGGATATTCTACTGAACGGAAATATTGTAGAGGAACTAGTAACTGTTGTACACAAGTAAGTAGAACAGAGACTAATCATGCATGTGAAAATAATTACTTCGATAGATTTTTCCTTAGTTCTTACTGCTTATTTTTATTAGAGCTGCTACATTTTAAAACCTTTTAAAGGTAATTAGGTAGATTTCACTGTACTAGGTTTTGCTGGTCTTTTTCCACACTTCCCTTTCTAGACTGCTAAAAATAGAAGAGGAAGTACAGAATTATCATGGCCAAAACAATAGTGTCATAGAAATGTTTTTCTTACCAAACATACTGAAAACAAAGTAAATGTTTTTTAAATTTTATAATTATGAATTTAGAAGTAACAGTTTTTTATAGTCACAAAAATATAAAAATGAAATAACCCTACGTGTTCTAGAAATGGCAGATTATTTCAAATAAATTATGGCCCACCCATATTATCATTTTAAGTCATTAAACTCTTACAGAGTTATACTTAGTGACAGAAAAAAAGTATATTAAGTAAGAAGGTAGAATATGTAATATACAGTATGATCTCATTAAAAATTATATATGCAAAAAATGACTAGAAAGATACATGTTTTAAATGTTAATGTGATTTTCAATGGGTGAGGAAAGGGAATCAAGAATGGTTTTTATTCTCTAATGTAAAGTGTTTGTAAATTTTCTGTAGTAGAGAATATTTTTTTTTAAATAATTTTATTAAATCATAATTGTGTACATTGGTGCAATCATAGGGCAGAATGTGCTTCATATACAATCAGAAACATTTTGATCGTACTGTGAGAGATAGCCCTCATAGCATTTTCTTAATCACTATA